>AWOL01S0005168.1:147310-165664 GCA_000715115.1 Nicotiana otophora
TATATATATATATATATTTTCTCCGGTTGAGGAGGTAACCGTTAATCGAGAGTTTGAGTTTGCGGTTGAGAGGAGGATTGTACCATTACACTTGTTTATTTCTTTTGTTACTATGCCCCATATCTGTTTATTTCTTATTGTATCTGTCTTATTGGACCACTAGTAAGTGTCGATGTCGGTCCCTCATCACTACTTCTCTGAGGTTATGCTAGATACTTACTAGGTAGGCGTTGATTTACGTACTCATGCTGCACTTATTGCACTTGTTGCACTTATTGTGCAGGTATACATATATGTTTCTATTGGTCCTCTGGGTGCAGAGGCACGACTGTTGCGGGGACTTTACGGTGAGCTGCACTTCCTTGATACGATCCGCAACATATAGAGTCTCCATCATAGTTATTTATATTTTCCGTCTAACTTGTATTTCAGACTGATGTTGTAATATTGTTGTACTAATTAATAGAAGCTCATGCACTTATGACACTGGATTTGTGGGGGTTCTTACGGGTTGATCATTATTGTAGTTCGTGTAAATGTTATCATTTGCCGTGTAAAATTCTATTTCATACTATTTAATTAATGAAAATTATGATTTCAAAAACTATAATGAGCAATTAAATTAATCATTCACTTTCGGCTTGCCTGACGGCAGTGTTAGGCATCATCACGGCCTTTAGTAGATTTTGGGTCATGACATCTCGGTATTATAGCGCTAGGTTCACTTAGGTTTCACTAGTAGAGTCTTGCGGATCGGTACAGAGACGTCTTTGCTTATTTTTGAGAGGCTACATGGCTGTTAGGAGCACTTCCCTTCTTGATTTCTTCATCATACGGTTTGATTCCATTGAGGCTCATGCCTTTATTTCCTTCCTACTCAATCTTATGTGACGTGAAGCACTTGTTATTTATTAGGGCATCAAGTATGTTATGGTGGTACTGCAGATATGGTGCAGGATGTTTCTCTATGTATATTCGATTAAGTTATTATCGTCTTCTTGTGGAAGGGTGTTCTGTCATCTCAGCTCGGTATCAACATTGCCTATGCTTTTGAGGTTGGGCACTAATTGTTATAATGATTTGTTCGTTGCTATCGCACGATGTTGGTGTAATGGTAGGGAGCTTATTTATGGATCTCAACAATGAATGACTCGAAAGGAGGACTTTTCAGTCCACGACTTAGAGGTTTGGCATTTAATTCTAGCAGAGGAAAGGCAATCAGACGATAGATGTCTAGGTTTGGTTGATAAAGTAACGAGACTTGATATTTTCGAGCGTGGCAAAAATGTTTATCTGCGATGTGGTTTCATTGTCCTTGTTTGAGTTTATTATGGTTCGCCTGTGTTATGGTCTTTTTCTATTTGCCCTCGAGGCAGGGTCTTGTGAAATAGTGCCTGAGAAGCGGTTGTCATAGATGGCGATGTGTAGCGGTTTCAGAATCGAATCGGTATGTCTAATGCTAATGGCTCGAGAGAGATGATCTTCGAAGAGGCTTAGAGTTAGTAGCAAATTATTAGTTCAGGCGCTGCAGCAAGGGATTTTATTTGAGGCAACATTTGGGTAGCAAAGTATAAGGAAGGAAATAGCGGGAGGTGTCTCGCGGTAGTTGAATTACTAGTAGGCCAAGAATTAAAAAACAGAGGTCGAGAAGTCACTTAAAGGAGATGGTTTAATCGAAGTGAGAGTAACGGACTAACATATAATGTGGTAGGATAGCCACATGCCTTGAGAAACGTTTAGAACGATTTGGAGAATCGTGGTGGAAAGTGACTAGGTCTACAGATTGTATTTGGGATGGAGACTACCACACTAGGAAGATTGAATATGGCAGAAATGAGTTGGCTTGGAATCAAAAGGGGTGTAAAATCTTGATTATCATTTTTGGATGCAACATGACTTCGAGTTTGGAACGTATTGTCGGACTTTCGGTTGATATCGATGGGGAATGAATAGACTTGTACAGCTGGTGGGCGAGTAAGGGCTTAGGAGGGTTTACTGATTTCATGGTAGTTGTACCCAGTGCAGCGTCGTTGGAAGATGTCGGCATGGAATTTCACAAGTGAGTTATCTCCTGTGAGCAGGTTAGTAGTTGCGTGATTTTGATGAAGTTTCCACGAAGGATTCTACTTACTATCCAGCGGGAGGTCGAACGGGCGTTCATAGTTGATAATTCGAAATGATCATGAAAAGTTTAATAAGAAACTATAAGAAATTTGGCAGGTTAATTATGCGAGATCATGGTGATAGGGAAGGAGGAATCTTAGTGGGCTCCAGGGTTATGTAATTGTAGCTTCAAGGTAAGTGGGGGAGCCCCACCGTCTAAATTGGATCGTGTGGTTGTCTGCTTGTGCTTTTTATGGTTATCGATGTATTGGTGGGTTATTATGACTAAGGAAAGCAAACATTAGTGGTAACTCGAGCAAAGGATTTGAGAAATGTGTGCTATATTTGGCCTTATCGATTCATGTTCTTATTTTGGTAAGACTCGGAGTTTATGTTTCTTGTGGGTGTAGTGTACAAGGAGAAGAATTCAGTCGGGTGCTTCTTTGGTATGGTGTTCACGTGCTAACAATGCACTGGAGTTTGGCTTATATTCAGGACCAAGTCAGAGTGGGTGACTCTCAACAGTGGTCCTAGTGGGTTCAAAAATTAGAGTGCAGTGCCTAAGGATTTCGGGTCCATTATGTGGTTAAGGATCGAGTTTTTGCATTAGATTATGAAATGGACTTGGAATGTCCTGTGTTATCATCGGGTCTGCGGTGCAGCACTCGAGAAATGGGAAGAAATAACTTCGGATTCATAGAGGATCTTTCAGTATGGGTGTACGAGTTAGAAATGTTATTATGCGCATAAGGGGGTATGAGATGGTTCATGGGTATTAAGACGATGTGGTCTCGTGGATTGGGTCACTCGGGATGAGTGTTGTTGGGTTTAGTTATATTTTGAATGGAGCTATTATTATTTCTAGGGCAAGTCCTAAGTAAATTGGAAGAAGTGGGGGCGGTTAGTAATGGTCGAACCAGCATAATTGTGGCAGAGATCACTTCCTTCAGCGTGAAGTTATACATGTGGTTTGTGGTTGTATGCGTGGGCTTGAGCACCGCCACAACTTGATTAATTTGGGAGGTATTTGATTCGGATGAACTTGTAGTGTAAATGGATTCCGGAAGAGTCATGGCTGTTTAGATCGCGACTTGAGGTGTGTGTTTTCTGCGATTATGGGAATTCAGTTGCGCGTTGTAATGGTTCTTGTGAAACGAGCTAAGTGAAAGGTTTCTAGCCAACAGAATTCTCATTCTACTAGTAGTTCAGGGGTTATGATTATTTTTTGTACTCTCGCATTACGGCATGATCGGTGAGGTGAGCGGCATGGGAATTGGAAGTTGAGGATCAAGGTTGCGGCTCGTTATTGATTAGAATGTCATGAGCTCGGATGAGCAGGGAATAATTCAGATGTTCAGAGTAAGCTGGCATTATCTTAGTGTCTCCAGAGAATGGTGTTCTATGGAAAAGGCATTTTGTATTGACTTGTGGGTTCTTGATTTGCTTTACAGAATTAGTATGGTTAACGGTGGAGGTGCAGACTTTGGTACCAGCTACTCATTGGTGCAGACTTTGGTACCAGCTACTCATTCTTCGTGATTTAAAACAAGACACTGCCCAGTTGCCCCTTCTTCGCGAACACGGAAAGGGCCCCGCATTCGTGAAGGCAAACGGCCGAGGCCCGAAAAACTTGGCCATCGCAAACGCAACAAGGGCCTCGTGAACACGAAGGTTTACCTACCCTTCCCTACACGAACATGAGGGAACCTTTGCAAACACGAACAAAAATGGTTCCATCCCCACCCAGCCCACCTTACCCTTTGCGAACGTGGACCCCTTCAGGCGAACGCGAAGCACAAAACATCCTCTAGCCCAATTCCTTCATCACAAACGTGAGGGTCCTTCCCCATTCGCGAAGAAGGAAACCAGAGCTGGAAATCTAGTTTTTCCAACTGAGATCCTGATCGGTGCCAAACCTACACAACTATTGAGTAGCGAGGATGCTCGATGCAGTAAATCCAACAAGGTCGGGATCGATTTCCACAAGGAGTTAATTGATTTGGAGTTAGGTATTTATCTAAATATACATGTGTGTATTGTTCCTAATTGCACTTCCAAATATGATGGTGTTTATTCTACTTTTAATTATATTCTATTGTATGCAGTGATTAAAGCTAAGTACAATATTTTTGATGTTGGTTTTCAAATGTTTAAAAGGACTAGAGTAGTGACTTTCGCCTAGGTGGAAATCTAATGGGTAGCAAGAATCTAGGGCAAGCTTGATTAATTTGGATTCGTAATATAGCTATCACACCCAAGTACTCACTCTATATCTCTCATAGTTTGAGTGATTTTGCCCAATTTGGCTTTCTCAAGTCCAACTGGGTATTCATGCAAGTCATGTGATATAAGCTCAAGTAAGGTATTACTATCTCGAGATTTAACCCTTTAATTGGGGCTATCAATTTCTTGAGTTCACCTCAATTCCTTGTTAGCCTAGTTTTCTTAGACGTAATCCCTCTTTCTCAAGAATAGACCAAGTCATAAAGGCATGAATCAGTGTTTGCAACCACTAATTCTATAATTCTAGCAAGAACTAAGCTAAATATCACTAACCCGTAAATATTTCAAGCCCTAAAATTCAGTACCCATACTAGGGTTGGGTCACAACCCTAGCTATGGGTCTAGCTACTCATAGCAATAGTAGAAATCAAAGATGAAAAGAAGATAAAATTCATAATACTAGATTAAAAGCTGCAAATCTAATGTTATATTAGTTTCCGAGAATACTTCACGTATTTTTGGCCCAAAACACAAGTAAAAGAGAGCAATTAATAGGCTAAAATCCCTACTTATCAACTCCCCTAAACTTAAGCTTTTGCTTGTCCTCAAGCAAATAAGGTAATTCCCACCTCTACAAGAAAAAGAAAAGGATATTTCAGCTGGCCTAAAGTGACTTCATCAAGCATCAATTGGGACTAACAATTACCCTCAACACAAATGAATTATCAACAATGTCATGTTATGACCTTTTGAGTTCCATAGTTCTAATGTGACACTAGAGCATCAAGAGTTGACTCAATTCATCAATGAAGCGCGCTCTCTCACTTAGGTCATTGTGGATCCCAAACTCCTCCTCCTCTACTCTCCATGAGCAAATCTCACATTTTAGAATGTAACACTCAAAACAAGGATTGTGAAGAAGTGCGCTCATCACTCTCAAAAGAATGCCACAAGTACGGCTCTAAGTACCATAAGCTTGCCCCTTATGTGTATTACCACTAATGTAAGCTCACTCAACTTGAAATCATATAGAGCTTTAGCCGGGATGTAATGAAGGCTTTTGGATAAAGGTAGGACATAACAAACTATGATGGTTTCATCTTTCCTTAAGCATTCCATTTTCTCATTTTAGCTCTTACTTTCTTGACTCTTTGAGTCATTTTTCTTCTTCCTTAGGGGAACTAGAGAGACAAACCGGCATTCTTTCTTACTCATGACAATCATTTTTCTCCTTTTCTCATCATTCCTTCCCTTTCATCATTATGTTCTTTGAATCCATTCAACCTTCTCTTTCTTTTTGACATATTGCTTTTTGGCTTTTCTTCCTTTTCTTTGCCTTTCCTTTTCATCAATTCTTTCTTTTTTGAACCTTTTATCACTTTCAATTTTCTCGTCTCTCCCCCAAACATATGCTTTTGCCAATTGTTCATCATGAATGTTAAGAAAAACTTGGGTGCCAAGAGACGGTCATTATAAAACGGATAAAGGCTTGTAATGTGGCTATTGAATGAAAAAGGCTTAGGCTCAAAGGAGTTGACTAGGGATATCATAATGGTAGGCTACGGAAGCTTTCAAAGATTAAATTGGACCAAGGAGATCCTACAATCACTTCTCAAGTCGAGCTACACTTAGAATTTTGCCTAGACAAACATTCAGGGCAAGTTCTAGACTTATTGGCACGGGACTTGAACTTGCAATTCAATACCTCACCTCTCAAGCTACTGGATTATTAAAGAGAATAGAGTCGAGGGTCCACAACAACTCTAGCTAAGATTGAAGATCACAAATGGCTCAAAGAAACCACTTGATGATTGTTTTAATCAACTCAAGAGTCTAAAGGTCACAACTAGTTCTTTGTCAATCAACTTGCCTCTAACCATGGGGTAGAAGGTAAATGTGTTAGTACCAAGTGCAGCCTGCTTGAGACACTTTTATTCATTACTACTATATATCAAAGCAAAACTAAAACGGACCCAATCCCTTAAGAAGGTTGTCACGCCATCCATCATTGGGAAGAGCCACCTGGTTCACACAACATCCAACTTTGGAAAGAACCATGGCATTAAGAAAACCAAAGGCTTATTGATCACGCAGAATGTAAAAAGAAGCTAAAAACTCAAAAATAAGCTACTAAAGGAAATAAGAAGCTAAGCTATTAAGGAAAAATACGAAAGAAGTTATGAAGTAAACTACAGAAAGTAAAATGAATATGTACAATAATGGAGTGAAACGAATATATACAAAATGGAAATGAATATATACATCGAAGTGTGAAGTTATATACGTACCAAAAGTGAAAAATAATGAAAGTGAAAATAAAGATAAATAAAGGTAAAGAAAAATAGTATTATAATTATTACATACCAATGTCATCAAATCATAACCAAATCAAAATGGACCCCCCCCCCCCAAAAAAAAAATAAAAGATAGCATTGTCCTCAATGCTAATATCAAAATAAGATCAGGGAAGGGTTAAAGAGTAAAGAAAACTCCCTATGTGGTCTCTGTATGCATGGGGTCAGGCACATGAGTGGGATCCTCGGACTGCATAGGATCATCAGCTCCCTCCGGGTCCTCTAACTGGATCTCCAAATCCTCTGATTGGGGGACCACAAATCCTCTAATTGGAGTTCTGTGTCACAACCCGCACTTTGGGATTGTGACTTTGGCCAAGAACTGGTGAGAAAAGGCTCTCTTGATTGTCTGACGTAGATCTTTCTACTCAGGAAAATTGAAATTTTTAATTTTAAGCATATATAAGGGGGGTATAAGTGATGAAAGCTCCGACCTGCCTCCCCCATACGTGCTGCCACCGAGCCGTATCGAACGAGCTACCTTGGGAGCGAACTCAAGGGCCTGCCTAGATGACTCTTAGGAGTGTCCTAGGTAACCATACGAGTTTGGGAACTCTATGGACGGTGCGATGCCTTCGGGCTAGCATTGGGCACCAAAGTGGCGCTGGAGGCTCGATGTGTAGTACGGCCAGCCCCACGAGCTGCCGAAATGTTGGAAGAGACCTCCGTGCCGATTGGATACTTGATGCACCTATATTAGGGGCATCATGTGTCAACTTGTGAGCATGGATTGGGTTCAACCATGCAAGCAAGGGTCCATTGGCCTAAACGTGCAGTTGTGGGGTGACATTGCACTATTCGGGATGGAAATGTGTTGCGAGGGCTATGTATGGGCATGGCCCGAAAGACGCGCATGACAATGGACAAGGACTAAAGGTTACCTTACTCGGCTTAAGCACGAGCTAGTTGCATATAAACTAGGCAAGTATCATGTTTAAGGATTGGGCTGTGCACACTGGAGCGATGCTCAGTCTTGGGCAAAGGACAAGACATGTCCTAAGCCAAAACCTCAGGGCGCGCATGAATTATGATCCTAAGATGAAGCGCCATGACATGTCTAGGCCAAAGTGCCTAGACATCCTACGGGTGACACAATTGGGGAATGCATTCAAGGTAGGCCTCACCAACAGGCACAGGATCATGCTTGAAATCTTGGGAAAGGACGAAGGCTGGCATGCAGCAAGGGGAACTGCAGGCGCCACACAGGCGAGTCGATGCCACTGGCTATTGTAGGGAAACGGGCCCGTGACACATGGTATCAGAGCTGATTAAGGCTATACTATGCCATGGAACAATGTCAAGGCAAGGGTGGAGATGGCGAGTGCACTTTGGATGTCAGTTTGGAGATCATGTCAAAGCAGAGATTGATGTTCATGTGCCACCAGAGATCGAGAACCCGATACTGCTGGTCTAAGAAAGAAATGGGTGATTCCATTTGCTTTCGAAAGTCTAGGGTGCTACTGAATGAGGTAATATATCGATGAGTCGGATGGTCAAGAGAAGGCCATGTTTTCCAGGTCATGCGACCATATTGAAAAGAGTCGGAGCCATGGACTATAAACATTCGGCATGATCATAGAGCAGATCTTGCCAAGGATGCGTGCGATGCATCAGTTGAGTGTCTTCCCTATGGGTTAGACTTTTGGACTGCCTGAGGGCATTGCCAAGATGAGGAGACTAATTCGAGGGTATAGCGAAGCTTTAGAATTGGGTGGATTTCCAAGTTAGAAGGTGTCATCATTTTCGAAAGAGGTACGCCGAATGATCGGAGGACCGTTGAGAGTCCAAGTGCAAGGCACAACAAAACCAGGAAGCCGCGCTAGCAGGACCAAGAGAGTAAATGTCTATAGGGCGAGTGTTGAAGTACTACCGAGAGCATTGGGTACTTGCTGAGCAAGTGAGAGTTGGAAAACAAAGAGCTTTGTTCGGGAATTCGGCAATGCTATGACTTTGACAATGTAGTAGTCACCAAGAGTCGTCCCAAGAGTTGGCCAAATGCCAAGTGGGATGACCATGCTAAGAAGTATCCTCCACATTGAGTGTGGGAGGATCCCGCCTATGCAAGAGGCATAGGGGCAAAGTTGTGGGTCCAAAAGCTAACATATCTTCAAGGTACTGAGGGCAAGGAAAAGCTACGTGAGCGAAAGGCTACGGGAGCTATGCCAGAGGGAGTTATAAGGCTAAGTGAGCGACGGAGCTACGAGAGTCGTGCCAAAGAGCACGTTGATGTGCTTACCTGTGAAGGAAAGCTTCAGATGGAAATGAAGGCCGTGAGGGTCATGATGTGATTGACTAGTTTGGGTCAATCACAAAGTTAGACACCAGAGGGTGCAAGTGCGGAGGAACTTTCCAAGTGAACACCGAAAGGAGGTGAAGTGTAGAGACACGCTTGGAAGATACTTGGGGGAGAAGTGCATGGGGCACGAATCCTTTTGAGACAGGACTTCGAGGAGTCCAACCCATAGGACAAAGGTAGCCGCAATGTACATACCTGAGGGGGTAGACTCTGGGATGTCGTAGGCCATGATGTGTTATCGGGGACGATGACATATTGAGTGTGGGAAGATGTCACAACCTACACTTTGGGGTTATGACTTCGGCCAATAACCGATGAGAAAAGGCTCTTCTGATTGTCTGATGTAGATCTGTCTACTCGGGCAACTTGGGCTTTTAAATTTTAAGCATATATAAGGGTGGTATAGGTGATGAAAGGTCTGACTACCTCCCCGTACGTGCTTCCACCGAGCCGTATCGAATGAGATACCTTGGGGCAACCTCAAGGGCCTGCCTGGATGACTCAAAGGAGTGTCCTAGGTATCCATACGAGTTTGGGAACTCTATGGACGGTGCGACGCCTTCGAGATAAAGTTGGGCACCAAAGTGGCGCTGGAGGCTCGATGTGTGGGACGGCCAACCCCGCGAGCTACCGAAATGTTGGAAGGAGACCTCTGTGCCGATTGGATACTTGATGCACCTATCTTAGGGGCATCATGTGTCAACTTGTGAGCATGGATTGGGTTCAACCATGCAAGCAAGGGTCCGTTGGCCTAAACGTACAGTTGTGAGGCGACACTACACTATTCGGGATGGAAGTGTATCACGAGGGATATGTATGGGCATGGCACTAAAGACGCGCGTGATAATGGCCAAGGACTAAAGGTTCCCTTACTCGGAAAAAGCACGAGCTAGTTGCCGATGCACTAGGCGAGTGTCATGCTTGAGGATTGGGCGGTGCACGCGAGAGAGATGTTCAGTGTTAGCGAAAGACAAGACATATCCTAAGCCAAAACCCAGGGCGCGCATGGATTATGATCCTAAGATGAAGCGCCATGACATATTTAGGGCCAAGTGCCTAGACATCCTACGGGCATCACAATTGGGGAATGCCTTCAAGGCATGCCTCACCAACAAGCACATGATCGTACTTGAAAACCTGGGAAAGGACGAAGGCTGGCCTACAGCAAGGGGAACTGCAAGCGCCGCACGGGCGAGTCGGTGCCGCTGGCTAATATAGGGAAACGGGCCAGTGACATATGTCTTCCTCATGCTCTGCTGCCTGCGCTGCTGGGGCAGTCTCCTCCATAAGCAAGTCAAGTGGGATATCTCCAGCATAAGTGAACTTCTCTACCTCCCTCTTTAGCTTCTCCCTGACTCCTTTGAGGCTTTAGTCTTTCTCATCGTCTTTAGCTGCTTACGCAGATCTTTGATCACCTTGCCATAAGTATCCAAAGTCTCCAGGATCTTCTTTTGGTTGTCCAAGAGCTTCTTCTGGTTGTCCAAAAGATCCTTCAATGAATCCTCCACTGATGGAGGTACCTGAAGTTGTGCTGGGGCTGACTATGTTGCTACTGCACTGGATAAGACATACAACTTTGATGTAGCTGTCTGCATCCAGTTGTTGATGCTGGATAAGGTCTGAGAAACCCGCAGTGCAGTCTGGGGGTAAGTAGAAGATGAGGGAACAGATAGTGGCACAGTGATGGATGGCCCGGATGAAAGAGGAGGCATGGCAGCTGAAGGTCCCTCTGTTGTGGAAGGCTCTGACCCGGTGGCCACTACCCTTGGCTCTTCAGACTGGCTAGTGGAGCTAGTGTCTTTGCCCTTTGCTTTAAGGTTGTCCAGTCCTTGAAGGCTATACCAGCAGAAAGATTTCTTTGCCTTCACCTTTGTGTCATAGTGCCTCTCCTCTACCCTTTGGTCCTCGAGATACATAGTGATGAAGTTGGGGTAGGGGTAGGACCTTTCTTCTTTTTCAGTTGCTTTGGAGATGTGGTGGGACATGAGGTTCCCCACATTGATTGGATACCCCACCATGATTAAATCTATTAGGATCGCCTGGGAGAGTGGGATGACACTATCATCCTGGCTAGGATCAAGCCTGCTCCATATAAATGTGCACCACCCTTTGGCTTCAAAGCTGAGGGTGTTTCTGGCGATTGGGGCTCCAGCTGCGAGCCAGGCCGGTGTTGTCCCTGGGATGGCTATTACTTCCGCTAGCCAAGGCCGGGATGCTTCATCTAGGTCCATCTTCTCCAAACACTGTACAGCTTCCACATCCTCAAAACTGGTATATTTGTTCAAGGTGTTGCCATCAAACCATATCTTCAAGTTATGTACCTTTGTCACAGTGGTGCCCTTTTTGATGTGGGCAACATTTGCGTAGAACTCCTTGACAAGGTACTCATTGGAATCCGGAACCTTGCTGGTGAAGTACTTCCACCATTTTCTCTCCTCCAACTATCTCTTAAAATTTGGATTGTGAGTAAGGAGATCTCTTTCTATAAACTGTCGCTCAAGGGTGAGCGACCTTTGGGGCCACCATTCCCGGAATTTGAGGTATGCTTTCTCGCTCACAAATCTATCCGCCCACACCTCGGGCTTCCTTGATCTAGCAAGACCACCCACATTGGTATCACCCACTCTCCCATCATCCGGGACCTTATCATCCTCGTCTATATTGATAGGAGCAGCTATTGAGGCCGGAGTTGCAGCAAGTGGGGAAGATGGCTTTGATGCCTCATTACCTCCCTCTAAGCCATCAGACGAACTAGAAGAGGAGGTAGCTTCATTGATTAGGGATAGGGTTGTGATTGAGCCTCTTGTTGAGTTTGTGTAAATTCCCCCTCAGAAATCTCCCGGGATGGGAGATATTCACTTGTGTCTGATGATTCGGCAGGAGGTCTGGTGAGGGTTTGCTTTTTGCTTATGATTCTTTGAGCTGCTAAGGGAAAAGCCTGCTTTCCTTAGCCCCGACCTCGGGAGGATTCTGCCCTCCCTTTTGATTTGTCTGCTCCTCCACGAGATCGCACCATTTTCTGCAATACACAATTAGTGAAAGATAATTAGAATTGGGGTTCAATCATGCCTTAAAGCGGTACAGATGAAATGAACAATAGTGCTTAACAAAATAGGGCATCATGGACCGTGAAAAAGTGGACGCGGCCGCAGAATGCCCATCGCGGACCGTGAAAAAGTGAACGCGTCCGCGAAGAGGTAAGGTTCAGACTACTGACTCTCTGATCTTGGACACACGCGGACCGCAAAAGATTAGACGCGGCCACGAATGACCAATCACGGACCGCGAAAGCAAGTAACAGACTCTTTATTGACGTTCACAAGCACGAATCGCAAAAACTTGAATGCAGCCGTGAAGGACCAACCGCGGACCGCGTAAAAGTGACCGCGACCGTGAACTCTTAGCAATCATTCAGTAACTAAAAGCTGGGGTAGCGCGGACCGCAAAAAAATAAATGCATCCCCCTACCATTTCGTGGATCGCGTAAAATGGACCGCGACCGCGAAATTCAAATAAGGTCGGTACTAAGAACACTGATAACTAGGATTTTCTCTAAGTGTGCAAAAGTTAATTTAATTAACCATGCAAAGTTACTAACCCCAGCCCCTATTAGGCATATAAACACTACCCACATGTATTTAATTATCAATTAAGCATTTATTTGAGATCATGGAATGCATCTAACCCTAACTAAAAAGAAACATTAAAATAAAGAGAAAAGAAAAGAAAAAGATAAAATCACATCATGGAATTGAACATACCAATTGTTAAATTGTAGTAGGAAATGAACTCTTACTGTGAATGAGATGAAAATTGAGAGAATGATGAGATGAACAGTTCTTTTTGTGCGGTGAAACGTTAAGGTTCGAAAAGTGTAAAATGTTTAAGGAACCCATATTTATACTAATCAACTATGAAACCCACCGCCTTACCTTAGAGCGGCCGCGAAATTCTATCGCAGTTCGCGCTATGTTACCTTATGTAGACCAGCTTCAAGCACATGGGCGCGGTCCGCGAAATATTGGTCGCGGCCGCAAAATTCAATGCGGTCCACAAAATTTAGAATGCGGGCACGATCTATGAAGGATTTTCTTGACTGTATAACTTCATAGAGTTGGCATTTTGCTCTTTTCAAGTACGCATTCATAGTATAACTTCATAGTCTTGAATCAAGTCATCTCAGTCTTACCTCATTCTCCCTTTTGGGGTTACTTTTCTTGGTCAGTTCCCGACTTATCCTTAATTCTCTCTACAAGTCAATTAGCACTGTAAATCACCTCATTTATTGATGGCAATATCTCATTAGCTTTTCTTCTTAAAGTCTCTAATCGAATCGGTATATTAATCATTCTATTGATCGAAGGAAATAGGAGTCTGATTCTCACTTTAAGCTTTAATGCATAATCTAGAGTAAGGAAGAATGGGAAACTTTACTCAAATGTATGTAGTCTCTCGTTTATAGAAGTGGGGCCCTCACAATGATAAACAAGACTCTACTGCCACGGCTTCATAGACACGTAGCACTCTCTGAATCTGCTGCTTTGATACCAAGTTTATCACGACCCGATTTCCTACCAAGTCATTGTACTCGGTGCTTTAACTTGACCGAGTGAACCATCTTGGCTTTTCTATTCTGTTCTATTTATGTTATGCTATGCATTTCAATACAATTCGATATAATTTAAAGTAAATACTTTTCTGAATCTTCATATTAAATAATATTCTGAAAAGAAATTTATTCTGCTATCTTGAATACATTGAAAAACAAGTGTAATTTAATGTGGAAACCCATGACTCTGTTATGACTCTGTCTATGAAGCCTCTAAGAAATACTGAAATAATAAGATAAAATTTTGGAATCAACGAACTTTACGAACTAAAATGGACCTCACCAAATCTTCTGGTAGTGGGAGGAGAATATCCTAGCTTGTAGCCTGCTTACCTGTAAAATATTTGCCTATATTGACATGTGTCAATGTAGGTTTCCATAAATATAATGTCAGTACACCACAGCGGTACTCAGTAAGTAAAGCAATCCTCCCACTAAAGTTGGAACGAGACTCTGAAAGAAGTATATATATATATGATAAAGAAAATTCTAAAAGCTTTTGATAAAGCATTGAAACTAATAACTCATATATCTATTGTACAATTCTTCTTGATATCATCCATGAAAATTTTCTATTTTATTTTCTCTTTTTTTCTGAAAAAAATAAAGAATTCAAATAGATAAACATATAAACTTTCTCAGAACAATCCTTGTAAATTTTCTAAAGTATTTTCTTTTCTTTTTTGGGGAGTTCCATTGATTCAGACATTCTTTCTTATTCTGATTCTGAAAATATCAACATATGATCGGTATGGTGGACGATCCCAGCCCGATCGCCTGGACCCCATTCCTGTGGTGCCTCACAGTTCATGGTTCTAGCTCACATTCTTATGCCTTCTCAGGGCACTTCTATCATAGTGCCCGAACCAACTGTACACTAATCTCCTACTCTGGCACAAGTAGTTTTGTTGTAACACAAACCACTAGAGGCTATGAACCGTTCTGAGAGATCTAAGGAAACTCCCAAAATATTCTTCTGAGTAATTCTTGCATCAAAAATTTAAAACAATGATATATCTCCATAGTTCTCATCAAAACAATTCCATAAAATAAAGTAAAAGAAATTTTCATTACAGTCTATATATTAAAGAAACATACGCAAGTCTTGAATGTATGAGACAAAATTTATGGAACAACATACTACTCTTGAGTTATTAACCATGATAACCATCTACGATCCTTTCTACAAGCCTAATGGATAATGTGATTCCACTCGTTCCATTCAAAGCCCACATTAACACCCTATATAGTCTAACAATAACTTATGGCATGATCTTTGTGAGAAGACAACTTTAGTAAAAGTATTGTATATACTCACCTTGATTCCTTGCTTTTGAATACATTCGTTTGCTCTAATCCAATGGGTTCAACTCACTAAACAAATCTATACATAGTTAATTTAAGAATCAATAATAGAAGTTACAAGATTTCCAAAATATAAAAACCCTAGATTTGATTCTTCTTTCCTTCTAGGGTTCATCATTAATCTGAGTTCTTGTAGTAGTTTGTTAGAGAAAATATCAACCATAAACCTATTTAACAATCATGGTTTAAAGCGGTTCAAAACTTACCTTGAATCGTAAAACCCTAGATTAGTGGAGAGACCTTGTTCTTGAGTTCTTGTTGAGAATCTAGCGATTTTGAGATGGAATATGGTTAGAATTGATGTTTGGAAGTAGCATTCTAACGCTAATCGCATTGAAAACACACCTTAGATAGTTTGAGAACCCTTGGCTGACTTGAGGATGAGATGGGGTGTTTAATCTTTAAAGACTGAGGCTATTTTCTCTCTCTCTCTGTCCCTTTTATTTCAATTTCACACTTTGGCATCCCGGTCCACACCCTGCGCCACCCAAAACACCCAAGAACATTTACGTCTGACTTTGGCATTTTGATTCGCACCTCCCCTACCCCCCCGCTCCCAAAACCCAGCCTTTTGTTCTGACAGGATAGTCTTCAATAAAATGCCTATAACTATTTATAGAAATATTTAAACGACAAATGGTTTGAAGTGTTAAGAACTAAACTGCAGGGGCTTTCTTTTTATATATAGCTCAAATCTCAATTCATTATATATTGTTAGATATGCTCATTGAAACTTAGGTTAGGTGCAGCTAAGGTCATGTTCATCCCTGAAACATCTCCAATGTGTTCCAATTTACTCCTCTCCTCTTATAACCTTCCATTCAACCTTATAAACATCATATTTATGTATTTTATACCTTCATATATTTTCACACACCTTTTTTCCAACTTAGACCTTGAGCGAGAACATAATACTTAGCAAACGTTTTTCGGGGCTTTACAACTCTAATGTGCCATTGACTTACTTCTGTAATGACCCGACCAATCATTTTGAAAATTAGCATTTTTTTTGGTAGATTAAGGTATCAGGTAGCTTCATATTATGAATCATGCCTTGCTGTGTGGCCGGGTTTAATTTTCGGATGATTCGGGATTGATTTGGAAGAATGATTCTTGTTTTAGAAGCTTAAGTGGCAAGAGTTAATCGGAGTTTGACTTTTATGTAGATGACTCCGGAATAGTATTTTGATAATTTCAATAGATTCGTATGGTAATTTTGGACTTAGGCGTACGTTCGACTTTGGAGGTCTATAAGTTGATTTGATGTATTTTGGCAAAAGTTGGAAAGTCAAAGGTTTGGAAGGTTGAGAGGTTTGACCGTGAGTTAACTTTATTTATATCGGGTTCAGATTTTGATTCCAGGAGTTAGTATAGCTATTTTGTGTCATTTGGGACTTGCATGCAAAATTTGACATCATTCCAAGTTAATTTGATATGATTCGGTGTGAGTTATAGAAGTTGAAAGGTCATAAGTTCATTAAGTTCGATTTGAAGTGTGATTCGTAGTTTTGGTATTGGTTGATGTGATTTGAGGATTCAAGCAAGCCTGCATTATGTTTCGGGACTTATTGGTATTTTCGGACGGGGTCCCGAGGGGCTCGTGTGAGTTTCAGATAGGTTTGGGTTGTGTTGCACTTATGTTTTATGTTTCGACGTCTTTTTTTCAAGCATAAATGGTAGCATATTAAAACAATGAGCTCCAATTTCTGTTTTTATTAAAGGATTAGATCTGTATCGTAATAACGGAGCCATAGCAAAATAAATCGTCGAATTGTGACGTCGTATGAGGAAGTTATGCTCATTTTTGTGTTAGAGAAGAGAGCTGGTGTTGTTGCTCCACAGATGCGAAGTGGGTCCGTATCTGCGACCCTGCAGGTGCAGCCTTTTTGGCGCAAAAGCAAAAATGCTCGAGTATAAAAACATTTAGACTGCGTTCTTTCTATAGTTTGAGCATATCTTGAGTTCTAGAGCTCCGATTGAGTTGATTTTTGCGGCGTTCTTCTCGTATTTTCATGTGGGCCAGTATCTAATATTAATTTTTCTATTTTAATGTTAAGATCCAAAATACAACTAGTTGTGATGGAACCTAACCCAAGCCGCTAGGTAAGCCAATAATCAACTATTTAATATAATGAGATTTATTGAAAGAAGAAGTGATAATACAACTGTTTTTATATAAAACATTTCGCAAGGACTGGTAGTATAAATCATGAGCGTCTAAGATTTAGATTTCTTTACAAAATTGAATTGAAATAATTACAACATTTGTTTGAAATGTAAATGAACAGAATTCAAGTCTAATGCTACCAAGGACTAGTGGTAGCCATAACTGAAATGCAAGTACATCTTCTAATCTAGCTCCGAACATACGCAGCAACATTAGCATCCAACATCTCCACGCAAGGTGCAAAAGTATAGTATGAGTACAACCGACCCCATGTACACAATAATTAACAAATCTAACCTTAGGTTGAAAGTAGTGACGAGATGGGGCAAGGGTCCGAGCCCAACCCCAATAACCAGTCACAGTTCATAACAATATAATAAGAATGATACAAGAAAATCACCCGGGGATAAGATGCTCAACTCATTCACAATTAGGGAAAGTAGGCATGTTTTTCAAGTATATAATAGTAAGTCCCAAATCTTCCACTGAAAACATCAAAAATAAACATAAGAATAAGTTTGAAAACCATAATGTTTCCCAAAATTCTTTCAACAATAAATAAGATATTTCATTGTTCAGATAGCATGAGGAAACTATATCTCTATACCTACATGTCACTATGAATGTGAAATCATGAATGTCACCAAAATCGGGTAGCGTGAGGAAATGCATCTCTATGCCTGTATCTCAAATACACATGCCAAACATAATGCATTTCAGTGATGAACTCATGTACTCACACTCTTAGAGTATTCAATCTCATAGTCTCACTCTCTCACTCATTATGCTTAATACTCAGCACTGTACAGGGAAGAACCAACCCAACCAAACATAAATAAAACCTCACACTCAGTACTGTATATGGACAATCCAGCCCAGGGAAGATCCATCTCCAATATATATATATATATATATATATATATATATCAACTAACAGTTAGTCATTCAGTACTATATAAGGCCAATCCAGCCCAGGAAAAATACATCCCCAAGTATAAATGATTCAGTCAAGAACCATGCCTAGAGAAGATCCATCCCTCAATATAAATGATTCGGACAAGATCCATGCCTAAGGAAGATCCATCCCTTAATATAAATCACTTGGGGTCACTGTGGGGGTACATATTTTGGATGGGCTTCTTTAGCCTAAACGCTATAATAAGCCAGATCTAGGCATAACTAAATAAAACACATTGCGGTGTGCAACCCGATCCCATAAATATCACTCACAATAGGC
>AWOL01S0005168.1:166155-186068 GCA_000715115.1 Nicotiana otophora
TCTCTATACCTACATGTCACTATGAATGTGAAATCATGAATGTCACCAAAATCGGGTAGCGTGAGGAAATGCATCTCTATGCCTGTATCTCAAATACACATGCCAAACATAATGCATTTCAGTGATGAACTCATGTACTCACACTCTTAGAGTATTCAATCTCATAGTCTCACTCTCTCACTCATTATGCTTAATACTCAGCACTGTACAGGGAAGAACCAACCCAACCAAACATAAATAAAACCTCACACTCAGTACTGTATATGGACAATCCAGCCCAGGGAAGATCCATCTCCAATATATATATATATATATATATATATATATATATCAACTAACAGTTAGTCATTCAGTACTATATAAGGCCAATCCAGCCCAGGAAAAATACATCCCCAAGTATAAATGATTCAGTCAAGAACCATGCCTAGAGAAGATCCATCCCTCAATATAAATGATTCGGACAAGATCCATGCCTAAGGAAGATCCATCCCTTAATATAAATCACTTGGGGTCACTGTGGGGGTACATATTTTGGATGGGCTTCTTTAGCCTAAACGCTATAATAAGCCAGATCTAGGCATAACTAAATAAAACACATTGCGGTGTGCAACCCGATCCCATAAATATCACTCACAATAGGCCCTCGGCCTAACTCAGTCATCAATCTCTCTAGTCTCTTGGACTCACAACACTTATGATAAGCAGCCTAAAATCAATGATATGAGATGTGACAATATACAATAACAGAGACTGAGATATGATATGTAATAATGAATGCGACTGAGTACATAACTGCAATTAAGCAAATAACTCAACAACTAAGAACGACAACCCATTCAAGTACGAGTACAAGCTTACTAGTTTCACTCAAATCCGACTCTGAATCGATGTTCTAAACTAAAAAAATTCACTTTAAGAAATTTTAGACAAAAACCCCCCAACCCAAACCTATCTGAAACTCACCCGAGCCCCTCGAGACCCCGTCAGAACATACCAAAAAGTCCTATGACATAACATGGACTTACCCGAGGAATCAAATCATGTATTACAAAATCAAAACAATGAATCGCATCTCAAATCAAACTTAATGAACTTTGACTTTCTTAACTTTCAAAACTCGTGTCGACCCTTATCAAATCAACTCGGAATGAACTCAAATTTTGCACACAACTCCCAAATGATATAAATAATCTATTCTAATCCCCGGAACCACAATTCGAACCCAATATCATAATGGTCAACTCTATGTCAAACTTATGAACATTCTAAACCTTTAAATTTTCAACTTTCACCAAATAATGTCGATACCTTCTAGAAATATCCAAATGCAAATCCAGGCATACTCCCAAGTCCAAAATTACCATTCGAACCTGACGAAACCATCAAAACTCCGATCCGAGGTCAAGTACTAAAAAGTCAAAGCTGGACAACTCTTCCAACTTAAAGCTTCTTAGTTGAGAATAATTCTTCCAAATCATTTCCGAATAACTTGAATAAGAAAACAGACAATTTACACAAGTCATAATACATCATATAATGCTACTCAAGAATTCAAATAGCTGAACGGAATGTAAATGCTCAAAACAACTGGTTAGGTCATTACATTTAACATGATTCCAGTAGTTCATTTGTGAATTAATCTATGTTTTGATTGGAGAATTGGGGGTTTTTATCAAAATCTTTTCTAAAGAGAATAATTGAGGTTTGAAAATCAATTCGAATTCAGAAATGGATGAAATTATTATGGTTGATCGTAATTGAATGAGTGTTCGTATTTTATAAATTTTGTGGGGTTCCGAGGTGCGGGCCTAGGGTTGACTTTTATATGAAATTGTTGTACATGATATCCCTTTTGTTGCCATATTATTCTCATGCATTTAGACGTAGTACTAGTTCGTTCCATCTCTTTCATTGTTAGCCTAATTCATACACTAGGAGCCAAAGTTTTCCATTTCAGGGAAATACTTTCACTATTGAGTTATCTTTAAAAAATTAATTGGAATTGAGGTTATCGAAACTCATTAATAGATTTTAATTGAAGTTGTGTAAAAAAGGGGTGTCGTTCCTTGTTGAGTTACTTTCCCATTCCTGTTGTTGTTTTTGAGATTTTATACACATTGTGTTTGAGACGTAGGCTATTTCTTATGAAAATATTGATATTGTTGGATCTTTGGAAAGGTTGTGGCGTATAGGCACTTGTGTTACTAGTTGATATGTCGTGTTGTTGTGATGTTAGCATTTGTGAATTGTTGTATGGTTTTGATTGTTGTTATGACGAGTATAAGGGTGGCATTTGATCGTTATTGTTATGCGGAGTATAAGGGTGGCATTTCACCGTTGTTGAATGTACGGAGTGATAAGGGTGGCTATTGTGTTATTGTCCGTCCGGAGTGATAAGGGTGTCTATTATACAGAGGGTGACTATCGAATAAAAAAGGGTGGCAAATGTTATTGTCAGGGCAGAGTGATATAGGTTGAAATAACACGGAGTAATACGGGTGGCTATCGGAGAGATAAGGGTGGAAATATCAGGGATGATGTGTGATGGTTTGGATACATTGTGTTGGTAGTTTTTGTGTGACAGTGTGCTCTTCCTTGTGTTTGTCATACACCTTACGTGACTTGCTTTGTTGTTTCGATGAGCTACTAGATGTTTTTTATATTACTTGTTGAGTTAGGCTGTAATATTACACTCGCACAAGCATACGTCATAGCATGCCACTTATACTAGCTCAGGAGTATGAAACTTGACATTTATTGATCATGCCCATGTGTTCTTGTATTATCTGTTTCCATGTTGTTGTTGATTCTGCGACTATATAGGGAAGATTGTGATAGTGAGCTTATGACCATGCCGGGCGGATTGTGATTGTGAGTCTGCGATCATGCCGGGCGAATTGTGAATGTGAGCATGTGATCACGCTAGGCAGATTGAGATATTAGCACATGAGTTGCTCGTGCGGTTGTGATTCGAGATGTGGACACGAGGTGTCGTGAGTACATGATGGTAGGTTGAGACCCGTGACGTATGACTATGAGATGAGGTATCACGCAGTGATTTTCGTGAATCTTGTGTTAGCACAACTTGATTAATTGATTGTCCTTTGTGTTCCTTATTTTGTTTCAACGATACTTCTCGTTATTCTTCTTGCTTTACTTTACTATTTATATCAGATGTTGACATTATGATTTAGTTTGCTTTCCTAGAGTCTCTTGCTTTGTTCTTATACTGTGGTATCAGAGCCAGCCCATCCTTTCGGAAGGAGGAACAGTTACTAAATATGTCTGAGCCATTTCCATCATCCTCTTCCCATGCAAAAATGAATATGTCCCCTACTCTATATAAAACCTTGTCCAAAAAATATGATTACATATACGAAGTAGATATCCTACCCGACGAACAAAAAGTAACATCCATTGAACTACCCCTTATAAATCCTTGCTTAGCCTTTGCCAAAAAGTCATTTGCACCATGGACCCAAATTCATTCCTTAGTCCAACATAGGCCAAAAGAAGTCAAAGAATATGTTTCTGCCTCAAAACTTGACCAGCATCCTATTCTTGCCACTCAAGAGGAATAATTTATCATCCTTCAAATCCCGGATAATTTTCCCAGACAATGGAGAATTCATGGTTTTACACATATCCATTTTGGTGCTATTTGAATCGCATTAACATTTCATGGAAGAAAAGGTCAACTTGTTGTTGCTCGCCTTTGTCTTCTACATCGAAGATACTTGGAGTACTAACATGCAAATTTGGGTAATTTGAAGTTACCCTAAATGCTGGGACAATCTTCATAACTATTTTTCCAAATTTCAACATGTCCCCTTATGATCCATACTTAACCGAAGCATTATAAATCCAAGTCCAAATCCAAGGAGCCCCACAAGCCAAATATGCTATCCACGCCACTCTTCATCCCCAAATGGCGTGGAGAGTCCAAAATCATGACATAGATCTCTGTCTTACCAGTGGAGAAAATGCTTTACTCTTGAATATTGATGCCACCAAAGGAAAAACCATGTGCACCCAAATACCTAGACAGATTTCCAGAGATGAACTAGTTAAAATTCTTCCTGGTTCCTGACGAGCGCAAAACATACACTTAAATATGCTCGCTAGTCGAATATAGTATAATATAATATCGTATCCACAAGGATTGGAGTTAAACAGTATTTTCATAGTTTATAGCTTTATTTCTATCCAAGATGATCAACAATTGAGATTTATGTGATTAAAACTAAAATTAACTAAGAGTCTAAACTATTGGCTAATGATAATTGTAACGAGAGTAAGAAAAGAAGATATCAATGGGAGAAAATAGGTATTGATTGGATAGGTGGAAGATACTTGTCTGGGATTTAACTCTAGTTAATTCACTTCTAAGATTCAAGTGAGTCTCTCGATTTCACTCTATTATTAGTTCGAATGTTTAGTAGAAACTCCTCTCTCGATTAAGTTTCAACCTCACAATATGAACTAAGTTAAGCTCAGTGAAGATATGCAAAAATTCGTAGTGGATTGGTTTGTAAGACAACATCTTTCGATTATTTTCCTAACTAGATCTAAACAATATTTCAACTAGCCTCTAAGAAGAATCAATGAATTCAACCAATAAGATAATGCAAAAATATCACAAGTTATGCCTCTTTCGATTACATAAACAAGTGAAAATATATGCAACAATTAAAACACCCAAAATGATTCAATACATAAAATTAAATTTAATATCCACAAACAATTCTCAAACCACTGAAACCATTGATCCCTAAAAAAGACTTACTCCATAGATATGGAGAAAGTCATCACAATTAAGTTTAAGTTAAAGGAAAAAATAAAACATCCAAACCCTTGTCTTGAGTGAGGATGAATGGTTAAATCCTTGTGCTCTTGTTTCTCCCTCTTCTCCTTAGCTTCTCTAGGTCTAAATTATGTCAAAAGTCCTCAAAATACCGTTTTTTCATGTATATATACCAAGTAGGGTTGGACCCAAACAAATACACCTTCTCCTATGCGAAATAGGACACTTTTCCCGGATAGGACATGCGTGGCCGCGCATCTGGAAGTGTGCTTGCGCACTTGGTCGCGCATTTTCACCCTGTTCTGCCTCCAGTGCATGCCCAATGCGCGACCAGTGCGCGGCCGCGCACTTGGATGGCGTTCTATTGTGAATTTGGGAAATTGACAAATATGAAAGTTGTATCCCTTTTAAACAGCTTTACAATGATATATTGTGGAGACCAAGAGGAGTTCTGAGCAAAAGGTTATGTGCATTTTACTCGATAATGCACAAGATGCCTACTCGATTCATCGTTTCGTTCTTAAAATGCACTATCACCCGTTGATCCCTGAACACGATCCCGACTTTATCCTTGGGCTTTTACTCAGACTTCAAATCTCTCGAATAACTTGAGTTCATTCCATAACATCTACATAGAACGGAATCACTCCTACAAGGCATAAAATACACAATTAGTGCAAAATACTAGTGATTAAAGCTCCAACTCAATTAAAGTGCAATAATTAGAGTGCAATAATTGACTAAACCATGAGATTATAGCCTACCATCAATTTCTACATCACAAATTATGAAATGTTAAGGGAACCAGAAGAATTTCTGCAATCTAGTGAGCCAACCTTTAACAAGAGTAATGACAAAACCGTTTCCATAAGCTTTGACCATTCCCATCTCAAAATAACCCAATAAAACCATCTTTTCTTGACAAATGACTCAACCCAAAGATATAAACAATACATACCCTGACCATGACAGAGAACCCTTATGGAATATACAAAGCATCATGGAAGAGCATGATTGGTTCCAACACTTTGACAAAGTGGGTAAAAGAGTTTGGTGGTTCAAATGCCCCTTCACGGGACACTACCCATGGGATCTTGGTTGCGAATGCCAAGACTGTTTGGAAGACCCAATTGGAGAATATGATGAACACCACCTGAGCAACATTGGGAAAGATTTAGCCACAACGAGACCAAACCAAAATCCAAGAAAAAGGGGAAAACCGTTGAAAAGCAATTTCGATCCAAATATGAAAATAAAGATCCTTCAATTAGCTCATTAAGTCGTCCGGGTAAATATAAATCTCTTGTCAGTTACAAACCCCAGGAATGGCCAAAATTGTCAGAAAAATTCATTCCGAGCTTGGAAAATAGTGAAATAACACTCAAACCCAAACCACCATCAGCTCGTACCCCAGAATCCAAAGGGCCACATCAAACTAAAACTTCACCAACTCAAATAACCCCAAATCCCACCCAACCACATATATTCATGCTAATCCCTTCAAGCTCCACTCATACCCAAGATTTTCCTTTACTTCAACCTTTTGAAAAAGAGGGTATAAGCCATGTTCCAAAAATTCCCAAGAACAATATAGTGCTACCTACTGGAGAAAACCCCTCAACGAGTGACATTGAGGCAACAATGAACTGGCAATTAGAAAATTCCATCTGCCAAAACAAACTGCTGAACAACATTGGCAACACCATAAAAAACGTGGAGCAGACATCGTCTCACCATGCAGGAATAATCAAAGCCTTGGAACTAAGGTTAGAAAATTTACAATATGATATTTTCCACCAGGAACTTCACTTTTCCAATTCTTCTAACAATAACAAAAGGAGACGATTTCCATCAGAGAAAAAATTCAACTTTTGAGAAATGACCACTTTGAGTCACAAAAGACCGCAGTTTTTCCTTCAAAACCTACCTTCTACCCCATGTCGCCACAAGAATATTCCCCACCAAAATTGGACTACACCTTTTCTACTTTTCCTACTACCATACAAAATCCTATCTCTTTCACCCAACCCTTGAAACTAGAACCTGAATTTGATATTGCAAAAATGGTTTGGGAAAGGAAAGATGCTCTTGCATCTCAGAGACAAACCAAGAAAAAGTGAGATCATGGATAAATTTCAAAAGGATCCAACCCCGAAAATATGATGATTTCTGATCAGAAGGCTCCAGACCTCTATGTCTCCTAGCCAAGAAACATGTTAGAAGGAGATACCACGTGATCGGAATCTCTAAATTCATTAAACGATGATACAATGGAAGATAACTCCCAATCAAACAATGAAGCCACAACAAACTCTTCCGAAGAGGACGATCCCCCAATATTTGTAAACCATCCAAGAGACCCATAAATATCTAAAGTAGATGAGGATCAAGAAGGCATGACGGATGAACCAATCCTAGAAAGAAGACATGAGCCCATGGCATCAAAACCAGTTAGAAATGGCTTCCACACTTTCACCTTAGATGACTTCAAGGTTTACAAATGGCCTCAAAGGATCCAAAACTTCTATACTTGGATGGTAACCAAATATTTGGTGGAACGAGAAAAGTATATCATCCTGTCAGAACTAACTTCACGGTTCTCAGGAATTCTCAGAGATTGGTGGAACTCACTTAGGATTCAAGACAAAAATATTTTTCTTACTTCCCAGGACTTTGCCTTCAACATCAGAATCATACATGAAGTTGTCTGTGGAGATACTGGCCAAAGACAAGAAATAATGTCAGGAAAACTCTTCGAGATGAAGTGTGTGTCATTCGATAGAAATGACATTGACAAGCATTTTCAAAAAAGGTGAAGATATACTTCGAAATCGGTGGAGACATCAATCTGAAGCAAGCCTTTATCTCTTGCCTCCCAAAGTTGTTGGCAAGCCAAACCGTGACCATCATTGAAGAAAGACTTTAGTCAATAACAATCCCACAAGTTGGCTACATCATGCAAACTATTTTTGTCGCATTGGATAGTATTTGTACGAAGCGCTCTTCCCTAAAATATATTATCTAACATAATCCAACGCTTGACAAAGCATGTCGCAAATCTGATTTGATCACCGGATCAGGATGTTCCTGCCACACATCTAGTCGACATAGAGGATTCAGGAGGTTTAGATGGCCAAGAATTCCAGATGAAAATCAAGGTCCAAGAGGCGCACAAAAAGTTTTAGACGAAGGAGAACATGTAATTTTCATAAAAAGAATAGATGCTTTATGTTCCACAAGATCGGACATTTCACAAGAAATTGTCCCCATCGAGGAGATCTGTTAAACTTCGTGAAGAGATTGAAGATTACACTGGAATACATCTCGGAAAAGAGGAGGACATTGAATCCATATTCTCTATGGACGATGAACCCGCTGAAGAAACATCATTCTTTCTTGATATATACAAAGATCAAGATGAAGACCACTACCAAATTTTAGAACCGGTGGCCAAAGTCCGAGAGGAGATCAACTCTCTTGTAGTCATCCTCAAGTGGAACTCAAGTTTTATTCATCCAAATGGTATAAACGAACTCGAGCTATTTCTTTCATTGACATTGGAGCTGCTTGTTCACTCATGAATCCTGTTGATCTCCTTGAAGATCAATGGTTACCACACTTTAAGGATTTTAACACTGCATCAAATGGAATCCTGACTACCACTATCATCACAAAGCAACTGGTCATAATTGAGTTATTTCCAGGATTGAAATACAGAACCAAGATAATATGGTCTAATGTACCAGGAAAAGATCTTATTGTTGGATTCGACATTTTCAGACAACTAAAAGATCAACTCTAGATCAGGGCTAACTGGATAACCTTTAAGAAGCAGTTCAAACCTTATTCTGAAATTCCCATGCTACTCCAAATCACCAACGGCGAACAAATTAAAAAGATTGAACAAAATCTCATTGAGTATTCATGTGCTGAATCCCACAAGGATTTTATGAAGAAAGGGAAAAGCTCGTAATGGAAGAACGAAGAGCTTTTTATCAAGCTCCCTATCAAGAAGAATGAAAACATCAATACAACAAAAGCCAGTCATTCAGGCATGAATCCAGATCATCTTCAACTTGCAAAGAAAGAATACAAAGAACTCTTGGAATTTGATCTAATAGAGCCATCAGATTCATAATGGGCATGCGAATCATTTTATATCAACAAAAGAGTTGAGCAGACAAGAGGAATACTCAAATTAGTTATTAACTATCATCCACTTAACCACTTCCTCCAAGATGATAAATTCCATATCCTAAAGGGAAAAGACCCAAAAATGACCTTGTGGTATTCGAAATGGATCAGTTATAACCTCTGTTTAAACTTGAGTCAACAAATGACCTTGCTATTATAGAATGGGTCTAATAATGCCCTTGTGTTATTCGAAATGGATCAATTATAACCCTCGTTTAAATTTGAACCCACCAATGACCCTGCCATTAAAGAATGGGTCTAATACTGCTATTTCCCTCAGTTAGTAATGATTAGGGGTGTAAAATAGATATTTAAAAACCGACTGAACCGTGCCGAATAATTTTTTAGGTTTCTTTTAATAAACCGTAGGTTTTTATATAAATATATAATCATACCGATAATTAGGGTAGGTTTTTTATTTTATAAAAATAAATCGAAAAATATCGAACCGTACCGAATAAATTTACATGTTAAACATATATTTATATATTAAGTTTAAAAATAATAATGTATTAAAATTTGTACATTATTTATATTAATATATTATTATTTACAAATATAAATATTAGACTCATTCTTTAACGACATGGTCATTAGTGGGCTCAAATTTTAAACTTATTCAACCCATTCTTTATAAATATTAGACCCATTATCATTTTTAAACTTAATATATAAATATCGAACCGTACCGAATAAATTTACATGCGAAACGTATATTTATACTGGGTCTAATAATGGGTCTGATATATTTATATGTGAAACATATATTCACATGTAAACTTATTCGGTACGGTTCAATATGTTTTTGATTTATTTTTATGAAATAAACAACTTACCCTAATTATCGGTACGATTATAGATTTATATAAAAACTTACAGTTTTATTAAAAGAAACCTAAAAATTGGTTTGGCACGGTTCTGTCGGTTTTTAAATATCCATTTTACACCCCTAATCATTACTAACTGAGAGAAATGACAGTATTAGACTCATTCTTTAATGGCAGGATCATTGGTGGGCTCAAATTTAAACGAAGGTTATAATTGATCCATTTCGAATAACACAAGGGCATTATTAGACCTATTCTATAACGGTAGGGTCATTTTTGGAGTCAAGTTTAAACGAAGGTTATAATTGATCCATTTCGAATACCACAAGGTCATTTTTGGGCCTTTTCCCTATCCTAAATAAACTCACTCTTTTCTCCTACTTAGCTAAGTCCAAATAGTTTTTCGAGTTTGATCTAAAATCTGAATCTTGGCAATTGGGAATCTACCCTGAAAAAAGACCCAAAACGGGATTTTTATCCCCCATCATCACTTCCAATGGAAAGTCATGCCCTTCGAATTAAAAACTACACCCTTCTTGTTCCAAAAAGGCATGATAAAAATATTCCAGTCCATCCTTCATACCTCTTTAGTTTACATTAATGACATTTTGTTATTTAGTGATACATTGGAGGAACATGTCAACTTACTTCGTCAATTTGAGGCATTGGTAACACAGTATGAGATCATTCTTTCAGCAAAAAAAGATGGTTCTTGTCCAAGGTGCATACAGTCAAGGACCACATATATGTCAGGAATCACTCAAATTGTCAGATATCGGCATCACAATGAAGAAGATCCAACAGTTCTTAGGTGTGGTAAATTATGTAAGATATTTCATCCCATGTATCTCTACAAACATTTCTCCGTTCACAGAGATGCTCAAGAAAAATGCTCCATCATGGGGAAATAAACAAGATGAAGCAGTCGGGGAAATAAAGGAGATATTTAAAAATGTCAAGTCCCTCTACATTCCTTCATAAGGTAAGAAGATACTGCAATGTGATGCCGGCAATGAATATTGGAGTACAGTTCTATTTGAAGAAAAATATGGCCAGAGAACAATATGCGGATATGCCAGCGGAAAGTTCAAAAATGCCGAGCAATATTATTACTCTACTTTCAAGGAAATTCTTGCAGTAAAGAATGGAATCAAGAAATTCAATTTTTTCCTAATTCATATAAAATTTCTCATAGAAATGGATATAAAGGTCTTCCCAAAGATGATCCAGATAAATGCAAAAATTATTCCCAATCCTCAGATTCTCAGGTGGGCCCAATATTTCTTCCCATACAAGTTTCAAGTCAGGCACCTAAAAGGAAAGGATAGCATCCTCGCAAATTTTCTATCTCGGACGGAAAAATTTTGAAAGAGATGTTTCCCAACGAAGATGATGTCAAAGAAAAATTTAATCAGCCATATATTCATGTTTTCAAATGTACCAGGAACAAGTTCATTTAAACTAACGGATCATCCACCGACTTTGTTCACTCTCATGGATCCCTTTGATCTATTAATTATAATGAAAAGAAGAACTTATTATGAGCTCCAAGTTTTCCGACAACATGGAGGATCCATTCTTAAGACTTATGGGGTCAATCCAGAATATCCATTTTGCCATATATTCATAGCACAAGCCAAGGATTTTCCACAGGAATTATTATGGTTTTTCTGGTACCTATACCATAAGTATTATATTTTCATGGAATTCAAGTGCAACGCCTTCAAATATTTTGACAACATTGAACCTACTCTTAAAGTATTTTTATTACGGTTCAAGCCTATAAGATATAGGATAAAATATTTCAATGATTCCTACAAAGCAAAGGTATTCATGTTCCATTGGCCAGTGAAGATTATTAATGGAAACATCCAGGCGCAAGCAGAGGCATCATTCTGGTGGAAATTTCCCGTGTCCATTTTAACCATGGAAGAAGAATATAGTGAAGCACAAATAATTATCTTCCAGCAAAATAGGTGCATCCCGAGAGAGATATGGCCAAATGATTGGGCGAGTCGGAATTATACCAGCACTCATCCTTACTGGGAAAGGGTTCGAGAAGCAGCAAAGGAATACCAAACACCATACGAAGTCATCCGAGAAAAAATCACTCAAGACGTCTCTATATTATGGATACATATGACATCTCTCAAACCAAAGGAGAAGAAACACAGTGAAATAGGACCATCAAGCTCTGGGCGTTACTACACAAGATCTTCGAAAAGATGCCTAGAGGACAAAGCCCGAGAATCAACTCAAGATAATCACCTAAATCCCTACTAATCTCACCTTAATCTCATATTACCTACTAAAAAATCATCTACCCATACCATGACAAAATTCTATATATTTTCATACTATCCGGGCCCCACTTTCACCTGCTTCCACATGCTTTGTCACAAGGGGCACCCAACCTTCACATGCACCCACATGCTTCTACATTATATACCATGTATATATCACCTCTTTCACATGTTTTCAATATCTTTTTAGTATATATTAGTTACTTGACCTAAGGTCCTTCACATGTTTAAAGGGACCCACTTATAGATAGGTTTTCCATGTAAGATAGGTTTATTTTATAATATAAGTTTGTCTTATAATAACCTCCTAGCCCTATATAAAGGAGGCAATGTAGTAGTTGTAGGATCATCTTGTAACCTTTGTAAGCCTTTGTGATATATTACATGTGAGTTATTTCTAAATTTCCCTTTTGTTCTTTCTTTCGAATGGATATAAAGACGTTCCATGTAAGAAAATACAGTAAGAATACTTTAAGAAAGTTAGCTTATTGTAGTACGAAAGTTTTTTGATTTATAACAGCTAAAGTTGGTTATAGTACAAAATTTTTTAAAGTTGTGTAGCTTGGAAAGCCGTCCCTTATGGGTTGTTGAAGTTATCCCCTTTGTAGGAAAACTTTTGCGACTATAAGAAAATTAACTGTTAGTGTAGCTTGGCAAGCCATCCATTATGGGCTGTTGAAGAAAACCCTTTTGTAGGGAATCATTCGTATCTATGATTTAGTTTGCTTTCCTAGAGTCTCTTGCTCAGTTCTTTTGCTGTGGTAATTTTTGTTTTTCATTATTAGCTTTATACTTCTATACTGCAAAGGTTACTTTATCTAGTGAGTATCGTGACTTGTACCTAGTCACTACTACACCCAGATTTATTTTGATACTTACTGGGTACGGACCGTGGTGTACTCATACTATACTTCTGCATATTTTTTAGAAGATCCGGGTACTTCGGAGTCTGTGGATTGTTAGATAGCGGATAATATATTGCAGTGGAGACTTCAAGGTATATATGTCATCGCGTTCGCAGGCCTCTGAGTCACCTTCAGAAGTTATTTGTATACAATTTATTTCTATTCCGAAACAGTTGTACTTAGAGATTTTCTAGAAAACTCAGTAGATCTTATGACTTGTACTACCGGTTTTGGGATTGGTTGCTTTGTATAGAAAATTTGGTTCATAGTTAATAGTTGTTGGTTGAATTTTGCTATGTATTCAGTAAGTGTTAGGCTTACCTAGTCTTAAAAACTAGGTGCCATCATGACATCCTAGGGAGGGAAAGTAGGATCGTGACAAGTTAAGAAAATGAACTTTGATTTCTATTTTGATTAAATCATTATATCTGAATTGTAATTACGAAGCCATAACAAAAAAAGAATCAATGAATTTGGACATTGTATGAGGAAGTTATGCTCATTTTAGTGTCAGAGAAGAGAGCTGGTGCTCATGCTTCGGAGATGCGAAGATAGGTCCGCATCTGCCACCCCGCAGGTGCGAATAATGGTCCGTAAAAGCGTAAATGATAGCTGGAAATGTGCAGGTACGGCCTTTTTGCCGCAAAAGCAAAACTGCACGTGTATAAAAAATCAGACTGCGTTCTTTTGGCATTTTGAGCATATCTTGAGTTCTAGAGCTCCGATTGAGGTGATTTTTGCGACGTTCTTCTCGTACATTCTTGGGGGTTAGTATATAACCTTAATTTTTGTATTGTAATATGATTCCAGTAGTCAATTTTTGAATTAATCCATGATTTGATTAGAGAATTGGGGGGTTTTATCAAAACCTTTTCTAAAGAGAATAATTGGGTTCTGAACATCGATTCAGAGTCGGAATTAGATGGAATTAGTATGTCTGGACTCATAATTCAATGTCTATTCAGAATATGCAAATTTTGTTGGGTTCTGAGATGCGAACAAGGGGTTGACTTTTAGTTTTCATTAAAGATCGAAGCTTTATTATCCGGAATTTTTCCTATGGTTTTTATTTATGATATTAAGTTATTTTGGCTAGATATGCGCCGTCCGGAGATCGTTTCACATGAGAAGATCATTTTAGAGTATCGGTTAGCTTCTTTGAGGAAAGCATCTTGCATAACTTTGTGTGGGGGAACTACCCCTTAGGATACGAGTCGTTTGTGCTATTTGTGTCATGTGAAAGTCGTGTATGCAAGGTGGCTAGTACGTACTCGGGCTTATATGTGGAAATAGACCAGTTTGGAATCTTAGGCTTCTTTTATGTATTCATTTGAAATTGTTAGAACATCTTGTATCTTTTATTCGTCATGTCAATTATCACATGCTTTATTTGAAGTTGTTGTTACATGTCACATTCTTTACTTGTCGAGTTTTCTCTCATATGCTTTATATGAAGTTGTTATCACTTTTATCATTATGTGATTTCTTTTAATGTGGAGATATTCTTAGTTGAAGTTGTTGTACATGATATCCCTTTTGTTTCCGGGTTATTCGCATGCATTTAGACGTAGTACTAGTTCATGCCATTTATTTTATTGTTAGCCTAATTCATACACTAAGAGCCGAAATTTTCCATTTCATAAAAATACTTTCACTATTGAGTTTATCTTTAAACAATTAATTGGAATTGAGGTCATCGAAAGTCATTAATAGATTTTAATTGAAGTTGGTCATTCCTTGTTGAGTTAATTTCCCATTCTTGTTGTTGTTATTGAGATTTTATACACATTGTGTTTGATCCATGGGCTATTTGCTGTGGAAATATTGATATTGTTGGATCTTTGGAAAGGTTGTGGCATATTGATATTGATACGGCGTGTTGTTGTGATGTTTGCATTTGTGAATTGTTGTATAATTTTGGTTGTTGTTATGTGGAGTATAAGGGTGGCATTTCACCATTATTGTTATGCGGAGCATAAGGGTGGAATTTCACCGTTGTTGAATGTACGGAGTAATAAGGGTGTTATTGTTTGGGCGGAGTGATAAGGGTGGCTATTATACAGAGTGATACAGGTGGCTATCAGAGACATAAGGGTGGAAAATGTTATTTTCAGGGCGGAGTGATAAGGGTGGCTATTACACAGAGTGATACGGGTGGCTATCAGAGAGATAAGGGTGGCAATGTCAGGGATGATGTGTGATGGTTTGGAGACATTATGTTGGTGATTTTCATGTGATGATGTTCTTTTCCTTGTATTTTTCATACACCTTACGTGGTTTCCTTTATTGTTTCGATGAGCTACTCGATGTCTTTGATATTACATATTGACCTGGGCTACAGTAGTACACTCGCACAATCATACACCGTAGCATGCCACTTATTGTTACGACCTCAAATCCACTAGTCGTGATGGCTCCTAACCCAACCTGCTAGGTAAGACAACTAGTAACTACCAAATTCCAATGATATTAACAAGACAACTAAACGATAGTAATTTATTGAATTTTATACATTTCTCAAGGACTGGTAGTACAAATTATGAGCTTCTAAGAATAGAATTTACAAATCTGAAATGAAATAAATACACCGTCTGTTTGAAAAGTACATAATAGAGTTTTATAGATCTAAAGCTACCCCGAACAAGGGGAAGCTACAATAGGGACACGGGTACATCTGCAATCCAGCTCCCGTCGAACACAACAACATCAGCAACCAACATCTGCACGCAAGGAGCAGAAGTGTAATATGAGTACAACTGACCCCATGTACTCGGCAAGTAACAAATCTAACCTTAGGTTGAAAGTAGTGACGAGCTAACACAAGGTCGGGTTCAATACCAATATCCCACAATAGTTCATAACAGCATAATACAGGTAATAAAAGATGTATCTCAGAAGTAAAATGCTCAGCTCGTTAACAGTTCCAAAAAATAGTCCTGCATTTCAAGTATCTTAGTGAAAACCCAAATCTGTTACCGAAAATACCAAAAAAATACGAGTAAGTTTGAAAACAGTAATGTTTCCAAATATCCTTTCCACAATAAATAAGATGTTTCATTTTCTTCCCACATAGCATGGAAATACCTCTCTATGCCCACATACCAATGTGTGTAAAAAGTCATGACTGGCGTGATACCATACAACATGTGGAAAAATACATCTATATGCCTGTTTGTCATGTGTGCATGCCAATGTCGTGTATCTCAGAGATGAATCATGTACTCACTCTCTCAGAGTACTCAATCTCACTATCTCACACTTTCCACTCATCATGCTCAACCACTAGGTACCGCATAAGGCTCATACGACCTAGGGAAGATCCATCCTAGAAAGGGGTGTGTACAGACTCCGGAAGGGCTCCTACAGCCCAAGCGCTATCATAAGCCAGATCCAGGCATAAATCAATATAGCATGCTGCGGTGTGCAGCCCTATCCCATAACTGTCACTCATAATCAGGATCTCGACCTCACTCAGTCATCAATCTCTTCAGTCTCACTCATGGTCTCACAATGTCATGAAACTAGCCCGACAACAATGATATGATGTATCTATAAATAACAAGTGAGGTTGAGATATGATATGAATGCATGAATATGATTGAGTACGAAATATCAATGAAATAAGTGAAATGACAGCAAGAAACGACCACTATAGGTCCCAACAGTATCGACATAAAGCCTAAACATGATATCTAGCATGATTGACAGCTCAATAACTTTATCACGTGATGAAAACACAGATATCAACAAAATAGAGCCACTATATAGTGCCATGGAAACAACGGAGTCCCAATTTACATGGTACATTCCCACACGCCTGTCACCTAGCATGTTCATCACCTCAATACCAATCACATAACACGTATTACAGTGTTTCATACCTGCAACACTATGTTTAGAAGAGTTACTTACCTCGAATAAGCCAATACCAATGCCGAGCAATCCAAGCGATGCTCCAAAGATGCCATCACGTACGTAGCGACCTCCGAATGGCTCAAAACTAGCCAAAAGCAACATAAATACATCAAATAAAGCCCAAGGAAACAATTTCAAATGATAAAGATCCAATCTTTAATCAAACCCAAAATCAGCCAAAAAGCACACCCGGGCTCGCACCTTGTAACCCAACAAAACTCACAAAATCCGACAACCCATTCAATTACGAGTCCAGCCATACTAGTTTCACTCAAATCCGACTCCAATTTGATGTTCAAAACTCAACAATTCATATTATGAAACTTTAGGCCAAAACCCCCCAATTTCCTCTTTAAAATTAACAATCCAAATATCAAAAACGAAGGTAGATTCATGAAATATAACTAAAACCGAGTAGAGAATACTTACCCTAATCCTTGTGATGAAATTTAGTCCAAATATCGTCTCAATCCGAGCTCCTAAATCCCAAAATGAAGAAAGAACCAAAACCCTCAATAATATAGCTTTTTCCCAGCGATTCTGCATTTGCGGACAACTTGTCGCATCTGCGACCACCTCTTTTGCGGTAAATCTTCGCTTCTGCGAAAATAACTAACTCAACAATCCCTCACACCTGCGATCTTTAAGTAGCTTATGCGACCATGCTTCTGCGCACTTCAACCGCATCTGCGGTTACTCAGGTGCGTCGAAGCACCCACAACTGCGATCCCCATGCCTAGCTCCCCTTCACGCTTATGCGACTCCTCTGTCTCTTCTGCAATCATCGCACCTGCGCAAACCAGCCACAAGTGCGATAACACCAGAACTAGCAGCTTAGCAAAAATTCAGAAATGCAATGAAATGATCCGAACCTCCTCCGAAACTCATCTGTGCCCCTCGGGACCCCGTCCGAACATGCCAACAAGTTCCATGATACTCGAGGCCTCAAAATACACATAACAACATCAAAACAATGAATCACACCTCTAATCGAAATCTATGAACTTTGAACTTCAAACTTCCACAACTTAAGTCACGACCCAATTGTACCTGTAGGTCGTGATGGCGCCCAACACTACAGCAAGGCAAGCCAACTAATATATTAAACATACTTTGATAAAAATTAAAAGCAAGAATATCCCAAACTCTACAAATGTGTGTGCCAAGACCTGATGTCACAAGTGCATGAGCATCTAGTAGATGATACAAAACTCCAAATACTGTCTGAAATGAAATAGACAGAATGTAAATATAAAGAGAGACACTGGTAGCTGCAGAACGGCTCAGGAAGGTAGCTCACCACTAGGCCTCGGGATGACGTGGATATGGGATAATAGATCCTCCACTAGTACCTGTCTCAAATCCTGCACAAAAAGTACAGAAAGTGTAGTATGAGTACGTAAACAATGTATACTCAGTAAGTATCAAGCCTACTCTCGAAGTGGTAGAGACGAGATGGCCGACTTTGATACTCACTATGAGTCAATGATAATAACTGAAATAAAACTAGGATATTTAAATCAGTATGAATTACAAATTCACAATAATTTATTTAATCACGAAAATAATCAAATTCCTTCAATTCAAATAATATCCAATTTATCAATTAAATCTCATTTACAGGAGTAACAATTAATTCCTTAACAAGCAAGAATAATAATTCATTAAATTCCAAGGATTTTTACAATTTATCAATTAGCTTCATAAGCTGAAATAAATTATTAAAGCATCGTGTAATTATTATTATTAGGCACAATTTCTGCCGAGGACGCACGGCCCGATCCAGAGTGTCGTGTACACTGCCAAGGGACGTGCGCCGCGATCCATAGATGCATCTATCCTGCCGAGGCGTTCGGCCCGCTCCACAAGAAAGGAGGACATTTTCTTATGTACCTCCGGAAGGAGAGTATATTTATTATGAGATACAATTCGGGAGGAAGAATAATTTCTTTTAACAATTAATAATTTAAGCAGAAAATCAAGCATATGAGGTTTTCATCCTTTAATATCTTTATCTAACAATTCGCAATATATTCATAAATATCAGTTAATATTAGTTAATCAAAGAATACAATTTACACAAGTAATGCATGCTTTGAGTCCTAATCTACCCGGAATTTAGCATTAATAGTAGCTACGCACGGACTCTCGTCACCTCGTGCGTACGTAGCCCCCACAATTAGCAACAATTATTTAATTTTAATCATCTATGAGGTAATTTCCCCCTCACAAGATTAGACAAGAGACTTACTTTGTTTTGCTCCAATTTAACCCACTAGAAGACCTTTTCCACAATAATCCAATCATGTCCGGCTTGAATCTAGCCAAAACAATTCGATATAATCACTAAATATTATAGGAATCAACTCTATAAGAAAATACTATAATTTTTAATACAAATCCCGAAATTAATTAAATATTCGTACGTGGGGACCACATCTCGGAATCCGGCGAAAGTCATGAAATCCGACAACCCATTCAATTAGGAGTCCAACCATACCAATTTCACCCAAATCCGACTCCGAATCGATACCGAAATCTCAAATGTTCGTTTCTATGAGATTTCTAAATTCTTTTTTCCAAATTTCAATCTCAAAACACTAATATATGGTGATAACAATTATATACTTGTATATGTAGACTAAATCCGAGTTAGAATCATTTACCCAAATATTTTTCCCTTGAAAATCTGCCAAAAGTCGTCTCTCCTCAAACTCAAGTTCGTCAAAAAAGGCAAATGGGACGAATGCCCTCTTTTTATAACACTGCCCAACACCTCGGAATTGGGCCTCGATCAGGCTTCGATCAGGGCCCTCGATCAGGCTTTGATCATGGCCCTCAATTAGGCCTCGATCGTGGCTTCGATCATAGGATCGAAGCCGGGACCTCGGATCATGGCCTCGATTATGGCATCGAGTCCGGTCCTTCGATCATAGCCTCGATCATGTCATCGAGCTTGAGCCTT
>AWOL01S0005170.1:0-19144 GCA_000715115.1 Nicotiana otophora
TGCTATTTATCTTATGAGTGTTGTTGTGATACTAATATGAGTGTTGTTGTGATACTAATTTTTTTTTTCTTTTTTTTTTTTTTTGAGCCGAGGGTCTTTCGGAAACAACCTCTCTACTCCTTCGGGGTAGGGGTAAGNTGCGTACACACTACCCTCCCCAGACCCCATTAATGGGATTCTACTGGGTTGTTGTTGTTGTTGTTGTATATATATATATATATATATTGAAAGTGCATTTTCATGTTTATACAATAATAGTATTTGCATGCTCCTTTTTGTCTATTGTATTTTTAAAGTAATTATATTTAATATTTTTCGCGCTACGCGCGCCGGGTACGGATACTAGTATATGAGGAATAGCTAAACACAAAGGTATTGATGATCCTCCCAATTCCCATCAGCTAGCACGAAAAAGATAAAACACTTAAAAAACTAGGGCTTTCTCAGGCCCATTAGTCCATGAATATTAGGGCTTCTTTTCAAAATAAGCAGCCACATATTATCTATCTCCTATAAATAAAATGCACCTCGAGGCCTTTTCTAAGTTACCTTCTTATTCTATTCCTCAACTTTGCAGTCGATACTTGTCTGTCCATCTTTCTTATTGTTCTTCAAACAAATAATAGTGTCTGCAATGAATACTATTGTCTTTTTCTTTTTCTCGTTGTATTAAGTGGCAAAGAGTAAGTCATGTGATGAGAGAAAATAACTGCAACAAAATGATCGAATATTTCTTCTTGATTACTATAGTATTTAACTCTCTGATGATTTAACCTCTTCTTGCTCCTTATTGTTTCTTTTATCTTTTTTGATTTGTTCTTTGTTTTTCTATTAATGTTTTTCTTTAGCTATTTTTCTTTTTTATCCTGGTAATGTATTTCGGCAGTGCTTATTTAGTGGTTAAAGTTGATTTTCTGCGTTGAAAAAAAAGTATTTTTTATCTGCAATGAAGAGATATGATGAGTGAATAATTTGGTCCGTGTTTCTGATCTAACCGTGACCGATAACCTTAATTCTTAATTTACTCTCTGATCTCGACTTATCTTACCTTTATTGCGTTTACAAATATCTTAATTTTAGTTGTCTTTTTTTTTCTTCCGATTATTCGGTATTTATCTTCTTTTATGGCACTCTGTAGAAAGGCATCATCTGATGGGATGAAAAATTCACATGTCAGACTGAGCATTTTACAGCTTCGATATTTGTTTTAGGTGCTGATTGGTTGGAAAAATTATTTTTGTTGGAAAAAATTTCTATTCACTTTATAAAACAAAAAAGTTAGTATGAGAGTACGTTTGGACATAACAATTGTAAAATTTTGGAAAAAAGTAAATTTTTTCCTATAATATTTAAAAATTAGAGTTGTTTGTACATAAATATAATTTTGGGCTGATTTTAAATTTTTATTGGTGACTTAGTAGCAGCTTAACAAAAAGAAGTTTCCTAAAAGTTTAGTAGCGGGAATGCTTTGATAGTTGCCATGAATAGTGACTTTGCATGAACAAGTCGCCTTGATTTTGGAATCACATTATTCCTTGTAGAGAATTGTGGATCACTTTTGATCCACAGCTCTCTTTTGTCTACTTGTTAGACTTTAGCTTTTGATCCCTCAAATGAGAGAATTGATCTCCTTAAATTGGTGTGGGGTAAAGAAGCCTCCAAAAAAGGGTTTACCCATCTATTAGAAAACCATCTAAATGGGCCACTGCAATAACATTGAATTTTTATTTAAATCAATTTAATTAGATTTAAATAATTAATTCAATATATATTAGTCTATAATATTTATTTAGGTCATAATATATTTAATTTGAGATTAAATTCAAATTTCTTATAAATTTGAATTTGATAAAATTTTAGTTGCCTTTTAATTTTAACCTTCTCTCTTTTCTAGGTGCTTTGATAGTTATAGAATTTGATTTCATTTAACAGGGTTTCAATGTAATTACTTTTGGGTTGAAACTCGGGCCAAACCATCTCAGTTTCATTTGGCTCGTTCCAAACTCAACCATTTAGGGGAAGTGGTAATTTTCATTATTGGCCTGGTTCAGTTGATCCTTGTTTCTCGGGGCCCAAAAGCGAAGTTGATCTTTCCTAAATTCGATGATACTAATCCACGAGCTCGAATTAGGAGATGTAAGGTTCTTTGCACTTTTCAGCATGGCGAAGGAGGAGAAGATGAGTTACGGGTTAATGAACAGGTGGATAATTGGTTTGATAACAACTTTTTAGATAAAAGAGCGTGGGTGACGTGGCCTATGTTTTGTTTGGATATTTGCCTCCGTTTTGGTAACATACTGCCTACTGAAATATTTAAAGAATTCAAGTTATGCCAACAAGTCACAAATATAGAAAGTTATCAAAAGAAATTCGAAAAACTAAGGTGTTGATGAGGTGACCCCAATAATTGAGTTATTGAAACTTAAGTTGTTGAGAGCTCAGAAAGAGACAATAAATTACCGTTGATGAATTAACGAGAAGATGTACGAAGATAGTTTTTCCTTCTTTAACAAGTGTCTTGGCCTATTTGTAAATTTTCCGGTGTTGTTGTTATTATTCATATTTGCACATGCGGCATGACAAGAGAGGCTATATATGTGGGTTTGCGCATATGGTGAGACAATGTGGAAATATTATTGTGCGCATGCGGCGAGACAAGTCGGACATTTACTTTATTATTGCGCACATGGCGACACAAGGTGTGCTATGTAGGGGAATGATTCGTGATGAATTGTGATGGCCTGAGGGCATTGTTATTGTTGATATTTGTGTAGTTGTGTGTCTACCTTGTGCGAGTTATACCGTGTACATTTTGGGGTGATCGTTTCTTATGTGGCATTCATTGTCTCTACTCTTACATGTTGACTTGAATTGTGGTAGAATACTTGCACAAGCATACACGTAAATAAATCACCCATATCGGTTTGAGAAGATGAATCGTGATGTCATTGACCATTTATATGTACTCCCATGTACTTGCCTTTGGTGTGAGAGTTATTTTGTTGGAACATGAATTGTCTGTGCAGTCATGAGTCACTTTTTATTGTTGGCATATGAGTGGTTCGTGCGGATATCAAATATTGTCACTCTCTTGGCACATGAGTTGTCTGTGCGGTTATGAATTGTAATATGGGCACAAGATGTCAAGTGATTAGGGTTCATGAATTGGGACCCGTAATTTGTGATTATGAGGTTTGGTACCTCGTGAAAATCCTTGAATAAATCTGGTGTGAAAGTGGTGGTTCTTATTAAGTTGTTACTTGTTTTTCTTTATTTGGTCTCACCGGACTTAGACTGTGTTTAGCTTACTCTACATCATTGTTACCTGTTGTGCCTCGTTGCTTATTGTTGCTTTAGTTTCCTATTCAAGCATTGTTTTATTATTGTCAACATACCTAGCTTTATATTGATATTGTCCCTTGTTAGTTCAACATTTATACTTGTTCGGGTTGTTTAGTCCATTAGGTGTCTTGACTGTCCCCGTCACTACTCCACCAAGGTTAGTTTTAATACTTACTGGGTACCGCTGTGGTATACTCATGCTACGCTTTCTGCATATTTTTGTGCAGATCCAGGTATTTCGGAGTTGGTTGATCAATAGTTAACTGTTCGAATTTTGCTGTGGAAACTCAAGGTAAACTTGTCATCGCATTCGTAGTCCTCAGAGTCACCTTCTAATATTGTACATGTACTGTTTATTTCTATTCCGAAACAATTGTATATAGGAATTTTCTAGCAAACTCCGTAGAGCTTATGACTTGTACTACCAGTTTTGGGATTGAAGTTTGTGTGTAGAGATTTCTATTTCATATTTAACAGTTGTTGGTTGAATTTTGCTATTAATTTAGTAAGTGTTAGGCTCACCTAGTCTCTAAGACTAGGTAAGCCGTCATGACATCCTACAGAGGAAAATTGGGGTTGTGACATGTAATTTGATGTTGGATGTTCATCTCTTGATGAGTAACTTCTACTAAATCGGCTCTGAACATCCAACTAAGAAAAAAAGGAAAGAAAACTACAGCCTGAGAATTAGGATAAAATGTCTGTCTGTCATGAAAAGTATTAAATTCTGTCATAAAATAATCTAACACTAAAAATATTGTAATAGTAGTAGTTGTTTATTTTGAAACAACAAGAGCATTACAGTTCTGTATATGTTTTGATTTTTTTTTCCAACAATAAATAAAATAAATTCAAATGCCTTAGAATTTGATCCTGAGTTTGAATTTGATCTATTTGTCAGGAATGCTTTGATGGTTACCATGAATAGTGACTTTGTTTGAATAAGTCACCTTGATTTTGAATGTCTTATATCTTATATTTGGTTTCACATTATTAGCTCTCTTTTGTCTCCTTGTTAGACTTTAGCTTTTGATCCCTCAAATGAGAGAAGTGACCTCCTTATATAGATGTGGGGTAAAGAAGCCTCCAAAACAGGCTTATGAGCCATTGGACTTCGTCTTCATGAGTCTACCCATCTATTAGAAGACCATCTAAATGGGCCACTACAATAACATTAGGTTTTTATTTAAATAAATTTAATTAGATTTAAATAATTAATTTAATATTTATTTAGGTCAAAATATATTTAATTTTAGATTAAATTCAAATTTCTTATAGATTTGAATTTGATAAAATTTTAATTGCCTTTTAATTTTAACCTTCTCTCTTTTCAAGGTGCTTTGATAGTTATAGAATTTGATTTCATTTAACAGAGTTTCAAAGTGATCACTTTTGGGTTGAAACTCGGGCCAAGCCATCTCGGTTCCATTTGGCTCGTTCCAAACTCAACCATTTAGGGGAAGTGGTAATTTTCATTATTGGCCTGGTTCAGTTGATCCTCGTTTCTCGGGGCCCAAAAGCTAAGATGATCTTTCCTGAGTTCGATGATACTAATCCACGAGCTCGAATTAAGAGATGTGAGGTTCTTTGCACTTTTCAGCATGGCAAAGGAGGAGAAGATGAGTTACGTGTTAATGAACATTAAGGAACAGGTGGATAATTGGTTTGATAACAACTTTCTAGATAAAAGAGCGTGGGTGACGTGGCCTATGTTTTGTTTTGGGATAGGTGGATACTAAAAACACTGATTGTCTGAAAATACTGAAGACTGTAAGGTAATAATAATGCCCCGAAAGAAATGGGGATCACCAAATAGCTGGTACGAGAATCCTAGCACTCTGAATCGTCAACCTGTAAATCATTACTTGTATTGTGAGATGCAGGCCCTTTGGCAAAAAGCGATGTTAGTACATTTGAATTACACTGGTATGTAAAGCAACTGAAAGAAAGAAATATAAATGTTGAAACTGATATTTAGCTGCTAACTGAGAATTGATAATTAATAACTAAAATGATAACTGTTGAAATTGAAATGATAACTGATAACCGATAACTGATCTGAACAAAGCAAGTAAGGATATGAATACTCCCTCTTGTGAATGATGAACAACCTGTTTATTTAAATAAATAAACTGCGGTCTCAGGCCTAATATATATGTGCACAAACTGAGGCCTCGGGCCCAAGTATATGTATACATAACTGCGACCACATGCCCAAAGATGCATAAAGCATTAACTGCGGCCTCATGCCCAAACATGCATAAAGCATAAACTGCGGCCTCAGGCCCAAACATGCAATAAGCATAAACTGCGGCCTCAGGCCCAAACATGCAATAAGCATAAACTGCGGCCTCAGTCCCAAATAAGCATAAAGAATAAACTGCGGCCTCGGGCCCAATACAGGTGTTCAATATTCAGGGATTAAAAATCAGGAACTGAGAATCATACTGAAATACATGATACTGAAATACTAAACCATATTGAGTTACATAATACGTGAAGGCTGAATAGAACTAGATTGAGACATGTATTTATGAACTGATTATGAAAACTGAAACTTCAACTGTTTATGACATGCTGAGTAATCTAAACTAAGACTCATGGGCATCATACCCAAGTCTATATTGATAACGCACTGATTTCATAACGTTCAGAATGAAATTCATGAACGAGTTACGAAGCTAGATAATAGAAGTTCTGCAACTATTCAAGGAACTAGGCTTAACTATATTTCTGAGGCAATTAGTAATGTCGTAAAAGAAACGTAGTGTAGGGAAAATTATTAACATTCCCAAAAATAGAAAGTTAGTCTAACATACTTTAACTTCCTCCTCTTGGGCATAATACAGCATTCACCAACCCTTTCAACTTTAATCTATATCAATACAAGTCAAAGAGATTCCATATTAGTAATAATACTCATGTTTTGGCCACTTAGGTATTTTATCAAATACTTGGTGTGCATAAAGCTTCATAGACCTCATTAATGATGTTTATACATCCAGCAACCCATTCTCTTGCTCCTAGATAAATTCTAAAACCTTAAATTATTATAATCAATATCATTGTTCATCACTCATAAGATAAACAACACCCTTAATCAATAATCAACAACCAATAACTCAAATCTATAACCGTTCACGCTTTTCTGTCAAACACATCAACTAATATCCCATGAACTAGAGTCTATAGTCATTAATCCAATACTATAATCAAGTAGAGGGTGAAGATATTACTTTTTAACGTTCAATCCTCTTGAATTCGAGTCATAGAGTTTCGTTTCTCAACAATGATGTCCCAATATCTAATGATTTGAAGGGTTTATTCATATTAATAAGGTGTTGAAAAATTGAAATCAACTTAGAATCACCATTATAACTCACCTTGGATGGTGAAGGGACCTTGGGGGAGGGTAGGTTCTTGAGAGCTTCCCTTTCTAGAGCAAGTTTTTGTGTTTGGGGGTGTGAGGGATGAAGTAGGGCTTTAAAAATGACCCCTCGAGTGAACTCCCGTTCACCTAACGTGCAGAAAGGCAGTAACACTGTTACAAGTGCGCGGCCGTGTACGGGACCATCCGGGCGCGCACCTGGTGTGCATATTGCGCATTGCTCTGTAAAATGCACATAACGTTTTGCAAAGAGATCCGTTCAGGCCGCATAATATATCGTTCGAAAGACATTTCAAAGGGAAACAACTTTCATGTTTTGGGGTTCGTCAAATTCCTAACAAAATTTCATGAAATCAGGCTGAAAAATAGACCTTCCATAAACTTAGTCGATTTTATCGAATCATATGCACCTCACTCTTCGTCTTGATTCCCAACAACTATTTCCACCCATACTCATCCCTATAGGACTTCACATGTCTAAAATATCAAATTAATGTTCATTTAACTTATCCACACCTAGTCCGAATGTACGGGGTGTTACATTATCTCCCCCTTGGGGATCATTCGTCCTCAAATGATTGTCCTGACGGTAACTTTGGCTAACTTTGGATCTCAAACGGAACTGATGGAAACATTTGAACACTGAAATTTCATGAAAAATTGCATACTAAACTGAACGAATACAAGATTACTGAACTGCTGAGATACTGAACTGAATGACTACTGCACTGGCTGAATACTGGTCTGCTATGGATACGTGAATACTGAACTAATATGGATATATGAATATTGAACTGGCACGAATATTTGAGTACTGAACTGACATCAATATCTGAGTACTAAGCTGGCATGAATATATGAGTATTGAAGTGATATGAGTAAATAAGTACTAAACTGATATGAGTATCTGAGTACTGGAAACTTGAATGTCATAACATGACACGTGAAATACTTGTTGTACGGGCATAAATTCTGGTGGCAACTCTAACTCATAAGATAATAGATTGATCCTTCGTAGGATCTTAGACGGCCCGATGTATCTGGGACTTAGCTTTCCTTTCTTTCTAAATTTTATAGTGCAACTCAACTCTTCTCCGAATGGCTGAATGCCGGTATGGATTCGGGCTTAAGCCAACTCGACCAAGGGGGGAAGGATTTTGAGGAGGATAACTCCTTTTCAATAATAGGAGCGTAACCTACTACTAATGTATGTAGACCAAGGACTTTCCATTTCAACGGGATTCTCGTCTCAAGGGCATTTCCGCCAATCACTTCAACAGTGCCAAAATGCCCTATTCCTTGAGTCACTGGAACCGCTGACCCAACTTACAAGAACCTCCGTACTTCTTATGAGCCGGGATCGATCATATTCGCATTTCCACTATGTTTCAGCNACACCTTACATAGGCGAAACTTTCAGAAACACCCAATCATCAACTTGAAACTCTAGGTCTCTATGCCACACGTCCGAATAGGACTTTTGGTGACTACGAGCCATTTTCAAACGCTCTTGAATCAAATTGACTCCCTACACAGTCTGATAGACCAAATTTGGTCCCAACAACTATTTTTCAACCAATTGGCGATCTACACCTTCGCCCATACAGAGTCTCGCATGGTGTCATCTTGATACTCAAATGGTAGGTATTATTATTAGAAAACTCAATAAATAGTATGTGATCGTCCCAATTGCCTTTAATATCAAGGACATATCCTCAAGTGTTTGAATAATGCGCTCTGCCTGTCCATCTTTCTGAGGATGGAAAACTTGTGCCTAATCCTTTCTGAAAGGACTTCTAAAAGTTTATTTTAAACTGAGCACCATAGTCCAAAATGATGGACAAGGGGGTCCCATGCAATCAGATGATTTCTTGAATGTACAACTTGGCATAATCTTTTGCTGAATTTGTGGTCTTTACTAGCAATAAATGCGCTTACTTGGTAAGTAGATTTACAATCACCCAATCAAATTATGCTTTCAAAATGAGCAAGATAATCCTATTGTAAAGTTCATATTTACCATCTCCACTCAAGAATATGTGTATTATATGGTAAAACACTGGTTTTCTGCTGCTCGACTTTCACTTGCTGATAATTCAGGCACTTGGCCAAAACGTTTGCGATATTCTTTTTCATGTCGTTGTATCAATAAATCTTCATAAGACCATGATACATCTTTGTAGAACCTGAATAAATAGAATACCTGAAATTCTGGGCTTCAAACATAATCCGCTTTTGGGCCCATCTATGTCTGGAATGCATAGTCTGCCTTGGTAACTCAAAATACCATCATCTCCCCCTTGTTCAAAGCCGTCATCTTATGCTTGGGAATCCCCTCTTTAAGTTGTAACCAATAGGGATCATGAAACTATTTCTCCTTCACTTCTGTCACGCTCTAAAACCGAGGAGCGCGACCGGCGCTCAACCGAGTGAACCCGACCGAGCAAGCCTGTTAAATTTTATTCTACTCAAACTCATCCATGAATAGAGATAATACATATTATCATTAATTAGACGAAAATGTGTTCATGTCTACAATACCAATTCATTTCTAATTGTTTCATCATTTTTAAAGTCTCAAATGGACAAGTAATACATCCACAACATAACATAGTTTGTCTTTTTCCAGCACCAATACACAACCCACACTATATCTACGGAGCCTCTATAGATAAACAAGAGTACAATGATAATGCCGGCAATAAGGCCCCAGCTATACCTCAAACAGAATACACAAAGTACAAAAGATTTATGACCCCGGAATGAAGTGGGGCACACCAAGTCAGCTGGTAAGAAGGTGCACTGCTATCACTGATCAGCATATCCTGCTGTGGAACCACCTGCATCCATTTAAAGATGCAGCGCCCCAGGCAAAAGGGACGTTAGTACCGTCGAATAGCACTAGTATGTATAATTAAACACCATCTGAATAAAATGACAAATAATGCAAATAAAATTATCATAATATCAATGAAAGACTTAATCAACATCAAACCTCAATTTAGGATCAAGATAATGTTCAAATTAATTTTCATATCTCACTTTGGGAGATTTTTATATCGATATACCATTGTCCACAATACCATTAGAAAACTAAGAAAGCAAAGAAAGAACAGTGATAATGACATCAGAAAACAAATCCCCCTTGTCATTCGTCTCTTGTTTTCCCCACTCTCCATCCTCACCTCTCCTATTTTCACCATTCTTTCTTCGCCGATTAACTGGAAAATTCTCTCATAAAACACAATGCTTTTCCCATTTTTTAAGAAAAACTCATATTTCTTTCAACTTTATTTGATTGATATCTGCCATGGCCATGTGTGCTAAGATTTTAGATCTTTAAAATGAGAAACCAATGCTTAAATGGGGAATGTAAAGAAGATGTGATTAATAGTTTCTGGAGACGAGCGACGCAAGTAGCATGTAGCATCTATATTAATGCCCATTTATCATGTAGTTAATAAAATTTGTGCCAATAAAATAATCTAAGACTAAAAATATTGTAATAGTAGTAGTTGTTTATTTTGAAACAACAAGAGCGTTACAATTCTGTATATGTTTTGATTTTTTTTTCAACAGTAAATAAAATAAATTCAAATGCCCTAAAATTTGATCTTGAGTTTGAATTTGATCTATTTGTCAGGAATGCTTTGTTGGTTGCCATGAATAGTGACTTTGTATGAACTAGTTTGCCTTGATTTTGAATGTCTTATATTTGGTTACACTTATTCTTGTAGAGAATCGTGGATAACTCTTGATCCACGAGCTCTCTTTTGTCTCCTTGTTAGACTTTAGCTTTTGATCCCTCAAATGAGAGAAGTGACCTCTTTATATAGATGTGGGGTAAAGAAGCCTCCAAAAAAGGCTTATGAGCCATTGGACTTCGTCTTCATGAGTCTACCCATCTATTAGAAGACCATCTAAATGGGCCACTACAATAACATTGGGTTTTTATTTAAATAAATTTAATTAGATTTAAATAATTAATTTAATATTTATTTAGGTCAAAATATATTTAATTTTAGATTAAATTCAAATTTCTTATAGATTTGAATTTGATAAAATTTTAATTGCCTTTTAATTTTAACCTTCTCTCTTTTCAAGGTGCTTTGATAGTTATAGAATTTGATTTCATTTAACAGAGTTTCAAAGTGATCACTTTTGGGTTGAAACTCGGGCCAAGCCATCTCAGTTCCATTTGGCTCGTTCCAAACTCAACCATTTAGGGGAAGTGGTAATTTTCATTATTGGCCTGGTTCTGTTGATCCTCGTTTCTCGGGGCCCAAAAACTAAGATGATCTTTCCTAAGTTCGATGATACTAATCCACGAGCTCGAATTAGGAGATGTGAGGTTCTTTGCACTTTTCAGCGTGGCGAAGGAGGAGAAGATGAGTTACGTGTTAATGAACATTAAGGAACAGGTGGATAATTGGTTTGATAACAACTTTCTAGATAAAAGAGCGTGGGTGACGTGGCCTATGTTTTGTTTGGATATTTGCCTCCGTTATGGTAACATACTGCCTACTGAAATATTTAAAGAATTCAAGTTATGCCAACAAATCACTAATATAGAAAGTTATCAAAAGAAATTTGAAGAACTAAGGTGTTGATGGGGTGACAAATCCTAATCTAGACGAGGCCTACTTTGTTAATAATTTTTTTAGGTGGGCTTGTGCCTGTTATTCAAGATACTGGCCAAACTATCTATATTAGTGGAGGCTTACCATCTTGCTAAAATTCATGAGAGGTTAATTGAAGTAGTACTCTAAATAAAGGTAATGGAAGTACCTTTATTATTGAGTTATTGAAGCTTAAGTTGTTGAGAGCTATTAGTGGTTAAAATTGTTGGTTATTAAAATACCTTTTCTTGGTGAGCTATTTCTCGTTCATTTTATTGTTATTGAGATTCTTTTACATATTATGGTTGAGCCGTAAGTTATGTGTTATAGTGACATTGGTATTGTTGATTTTGGCAATGTTGTGACATATGGGCAGATGTGGTGCAAGTTGATTATTGTGTTATGATATTGATACACATGCGGTGGTATAAGATTGTGATTTTGGCATTTTATTTGAAACGCATGCAGTGAGATAAGATGTGATCTATATGTGTGTCACTAGTAAGGGAATTCTTGAAGCCATGCGGTGAGATAATGGGGCTAAAGCGTATGAAGCTATTACGGAAAAAATATTTTTAAAATATATATGCAAGGCTCACGCGGCGATATAAGGAAGATTATGATTGTGACTTGTGAAATGTGAGTATGAGGTGTAGAAACTTGGACGTGATTCTTGTTGTACATTCCATGTTGAAAAAGCTTGTTGATTTGAACAATTATTGTTTTTCCTCCATTTGTTTCACTTGTATTTTGACTATATTTGTTGTTCTTATCATATGTTCACTCTTGTTGTCCTTTATTGCCTTAGTTTCCGTTGTTCGTCTTATATCATCAATCTATTTATTGTCATTTATTTCTTTATTTTTTATTATTAGATTATATCAATATTCTGCACAGGTTTCTATGTCTAATAGATGTCTTGATCTTACCTCGTCACTGTACGGAGGTTAGACTTGATACTTATTGGGAACTGCTGTGGTGTACTCATGCTACGCTTCTGCACATTTTGTGTGCAGATCCAGATACTTGTGCTCGTGTCGGATGCCAGTGAGTTGACCCAGATATTTCATAGATTTCAAAGTATACCTGCTTAATGCTCGCAGGTCTGAGAGTCACCTTCTGCTATTGTCTTTTTTACTATTTATCTTCATATCAAAGCAATATTATATTAGAGATTCCTAGTATATTTTAGTAGAGCTTATGACTTTGTACCACCGAATTTTGGGGATTGTACTATTGTTTGATTAGTTATGGTTATTATGTCATTTACTAGCTTAATTTAATATCTTAATCATTATTTCTGCTAAGTTCTCAACATGTATTATGCTTACCTAGTCTTAGAGACTATGTTCCATCACGACTACCTAAGGTGGGATTTTGGGGTCGTGACACCACTTCTAACACGACCCATTCCAAATAAAATACTTTTCTAAGAAACGATGCGTGTGTGTACGGTCAAAACCGATTGAGTCAGTCGTGCGGACTGATCGAGACGATAATGTTTCGATCAAAGGGTATCTGCATGACAAGTTCGGTCAAGGTCCGAAGTAAGGGCGTCGATCTTCGAGCTCTAAGACTGATCAATGACAAGCTCGGTATCATTATCGAGCTCATATCCAAATCGAACTAAGAGGCAAAGCGGAGCTTATCGAAAATGCATAGACCGACCAACACTCACCCCGAATATTGAGACTCCAAGTCAGAATCGGGCTCGAACCAAGGCCGAGGGCTCGATCCAATACCGAGCTCGAGCCAGTATCGAGCTCGTAGACAAGAGCAGTTGCAACCTCACTTTGGGAAAGAATCTTGACGGAAATCGAGGAAAAGACAATTCATCGTGGGCCCTCCACTATATATTTTTATTATTATAGATAAGGGGATGTTAGCACATTGAGGGCGGACGTTACCTTGTTCATCAACATCTCCTTTTTCTCTACCTTATATATCATTCCATTTGCCAAGAATAGAGATTTTTACATTTCACTCTACAATTTGTATCAAGTTATATCACGTGTCCGTAGAACCGTACACAAATTTAAGTCTATCCGTTTTTCGGGTAAACAACGTGAAAGTGAAAGGAATGTTTGTTTTGCTTGGAATGGGAAATGGAATCCAGTGCATAAGTGTAAGGCTAAATCTTTGAATTCTATTGTTGGAGAGGAAGTGGAGGCCGCAATTGAAAAGGAGTGAGTCGAAACTGGATTCGGGCAAGGAGATGAGCAAACCCATGAGGAAGTTGAAGTTTCTATTAATGCTATATTATGCCTAGTTTCCACTACAACTGCAATAAAAATTATTGGTTGGGCTAAGAATCAACGAATGCTTATCTTGATTGATAGTAGATCCACTCATAGTTGTGGATCCATAATTAGTCAAAAAATTGAAAGTCCCAGTTAGATGGTTATAACAAACTGTAAAGGTCAAAGTAGCCAGTGGTCAGATCGTTGATTGTCTAGAAGCATATCCAGATTTTAAGTGGAGGATGAATGATATAAAATGTACATTTGGGGTTGGATTATTAAAGGTGGATGGTTGTGATATGGTATTGGGAACGGATTGGTTAGATACTGTGGCTACAATGATTTTACACACTCGTCCCTTGAGTTTAACCTTTATTTCAAATGACAAGAAGATTACTCTCTTGAGAGAGGATGAATCAAATGAGTTATCTTCGGCGGATGCAAATCTCATTGATAAACTGTTAGTGACAGGTCAATGCAGTCATATAGGCCAGTTATTTGAAATAGCCCAAGAATTTCCGCCCGTCTACACAGGAAATAATACCAACTGAAGTCCAACGGATTTTAGATAATAATAAAGACATCTTTGAGGAACCAAAAGACATCATATACAGACGAAGAACGGGGATGAGTTCGAGATGACTTTTAAAATTCATCACAGGTTATGGCAATTTAGGGTCATGCCATTTGGTTTATTAAATGCTCCAACCACGTTCCAGGCTTTGATGCATTCCATTTTTAGACCTTATCTTCGACAGTTCGTGTTGGTATTTTTTTAATGACATTTTGATCTACATTGCTATCCTGCGGGATGCTTGGCTTTATCATCAAAGAGTTCAATTTGATACATGCTGTAAAGATATTTGGACTAAATGGATGCTTGGTGAATATCTTGTAGTTTCTTTGACATCCTCAATTTGTATTCTTGATTTGAAATAAGGGTTGAACTGCTTTGTTGATAATATCAATTTGGGCATGATGGTTTTAATTCTTAGGCATTTTGATATTTTTGAATTTTCTTGTGTCTATTATCTTCTTTTATGCCAAGCAAGTAGTAAGATGCTTAAAAGAATAATTCTTAGTGGATATTATGATTCTTGGATTTATCATGATTGTATTTATTTTGGGAAGAACATTAGAAACCTTTGTGCTAAGAATATTAAAAATAACATGGTTGGATTATCGCTTTGCTTCTTTGTGCTAAGAACCTTTAGGGAACCTTAAGCTTGATTACTATAATCTTTGGCATGAAGTAACTTCAAAAGATAACAAAGTTGGTAGGACTAAATATGGTTTATACACGTGGCATGCTTATATATTTGGTCTATCTAAATTATTTTACTTGTTTAACCGTCTTATGAGAGTTATATTGGTGCATACTTGAGAAACTATACGACAAAGTCTATGTGATGATGCTATATATTTACCTTTTAGAGGTGACTCTATGTTTTCTAGGAAGAATTAGGTTAAAAGAATGCATGGACATTCTCTCGTCTCATTTTCGCTATGTATATCTTTGATTTTGATGGTTTTATATTGGTTCTTATTTCCGTCTTTATTTTACAAGGTCTAAATACGTGAACGAATTTTTTTGAAAGAAGGGAGGATAATTACTTCCAAGATAAAGGAATTACAAATTCGAGGACGAATTCTTTTGAAGAAGGAATCACTCCCAAGATAGCCATCTTGAATTTGTTAGCTTGCTAACAAATCTTCAAAAGCTTACGGAGCCTTAAGAGAACAATTCAAGAGGACTTGAAGCTGTCCGACCCATTTTCTGAACAAGCCGTGACTGGCACCCGATCACTAAACATGACCGAGCGAACCATCTGTGATTATCAAATCTATTATAACTTGAAACATTATATGCAACAAGGCAATACTTTAACCAAATATTTTTGATTAATTTAAATATTTAAAATAAATTAACTCCAAAACTTTATTCGTAGTAACTACTGAAATACTGCTAAGTTATTATCAAAAACATCTGAATCTTAACCCACCGACTGTGTCTATGAAGCCTCTACTGATAAACTGACGCACTGCTCAGGACATGAGATTTCCTGGCCAGTTCTCTAAGTGAACAAAGAAATAGCTAAATAAAGATGACTCTAAGGAGTACTCTATGAACAAAAGCGGAGCTCATCAATAGCATTGGAAGTGAGGAAAGTCCTAACCCGTAGCCTACTCGCCTGCAAAACCGGATCCTACGTTGTACCGCAGACCAACGTAGGTTCCCAAAAGAGAACGTTAGTACCATCCGTTATACTCAGTAAGTCTCAACGACTGGGGACGAAACTTTAATAACATATATATTACGAGCAAAGATTCTAAATGCATGTAAAACATAAAGCTTATAAGAACAATTCTAAAATAATTGCATAATAGCAGTTTATGAATATTCTAAAACAAATTCTTTTTATTTTCTTTCTAAAAAAACATACTTCACTTTATAGTTCGGGAGTTCCAACTATCCTGACTTAATTTTGTCTCAAACACCGTGTGATCGGCACGGGTTTGATCTCAACATGATCGAATAGGCCCAATCCACGAGGTGCCACTCATTTCATGGTTCTCAGCGCTCATGTACCATACCTTAGTTTCGCAAATTCTCAGCAATGAGACCCTCGGCTCGTGTGCTCCCTACTTTGGCACAAGTAGTTTCAGGAAGTCAACGCCTTGATCAGGACCCTCGGCCTGGACGATGACCCCTTCTCAGAATAGAGGATACTCCCAAAAATCTTTTCTTTCTAAAACTTCTTCTTGTGACTTTTCAAGTCTAAATCTTTTTTGAAACATCCTATACATACTTATATTGGTATCCTTAAATGTAACGCATGGCATAAGAATGAAATAAATATTTAAAAGTATATCTAAAGATTCTTGCTCCTTCATGAATTTTCAACATGAAAATGACATATAAGACTAACACAAAAATCTAAACATTTATGCACATATATTATAATAAATATTCTAAACTTTAGCTAGAACAATTCTAAGTTAATAGGTACTCACTCGCTCCAATTAAGTACATATAAACTCTTTTAAGCAATTCATCAAACACCTTGTATGCGTGCTTTTGTGAGTTAAACCACTTTAGTAAAGGGTTATATCAACTCACCTCAAAAATCCTTGAGCCAATACGTAGGCCCCAGTCCAATGTATACCCGTCAAACAATTGATTTTACAACAACCAGTGCATTTGAATTAATTTCAAAGTTTTAACCTAAACATGGAACTTACTGTTGATACAGAGGAAGAAGGTAATTAACTATTCAATTCTTACCTACTACTACTTTAGGATAATTGACAATAGAGAATTTTATATACCTGAGTTCAAGAATTAGTGATTTGTGAAGAACCCTAAAATCTTTGTTGTCTGCGTAAATAGTCTTGCTGCCTTTGTTTCTCATTTTGTTTCTCTTTTCCGTATGAGGCTTGCGTGAGTTTACGCTTTCTGTCTTGTTACTATAAGGCTTTTCAACCTTCAGAGTTTTTAGTTGTATTTTGATTAAGGCTTTCAAGCCTTTTGCCCCTTTTAAAAGAAATACGTTTCTTACCATTCCAAGGCTTTAAGCCTTATTTATTTATTTATTATTTTTCTCTTTTTTGTTTTGTTTTGCCTTAACTAATAATTAATGATACCCACTTTTAAAAATTACTAACACTAAAATTATTAATAATCCCCTAATTGTATATCCAATTCTTTATAAATAGAGAAGAAACTCAAAAATCAATCACAAGGGTTTAAATCCGTAATAGAAGTATAATTTTTTATGCACTTTAAAAAAAAATCTATATTTAGCGGATCTTGAAACTTTTATAGATTTGAGGAGTGTTACAATCTTTCTTCCTTAAATTCGTCCTCGAATATTGCTAGGGCTATATTCTTAAGCTAACAATCATTCCTTAAGTCCTTGAACTTTTTAAGCTTTCTTAGCACTACTCACTCTTCCAAGGGACTCAAAATTTTGGCTAACTCCCTAAATTTTCAAAAATTTCGACAGAGTTTCCCTTGTAAATTGGACTATCCAAAAATATCTCTGTCACCAATACCACGACTACACCAACAACAACCAAATATACCATAACAGGCCATTCGTAGGTACCATACACATCTCATAAACTAATTACTCACACTCGGCAAAGAGGTACCACAATAACCAACCAAAACCTAAAGCACAACACTTCAACAAAAAGTAAATAACTTTAATGAATTAAATATACTCTGACATGGCACTAAATTATTAGATAACTAAATATACTCTGATAGAAACTAAATTACTTCAACAACTAAGTGTAATCTAGCAAGGACATAAACACGTGCTAACTTATATTTAATAAATAAAATATATATGCCAAGCCAAACTTAGGTTCACATACCTTTTCCTCAAATAAATATGGATACTCTTCCTCATATCTTCTTCGACCTCCCACGTAGCCTCTTTTGAATCATGATTACTCCACAAAACTTTTATCGATGTTATATCTTTTGTTTTCAACTTTCTTACTTGCCTATCGAGAATTTCTATAGGTACCACTTTATAAGTCAAGCCTTCTTTAATTTCTATGGTATCGGCAGGTATTATATGCGACTCATCATGAATATACTTTCTAAGCATAGACACATGAAAAACATGATGAACAGAGGACAACTCAACGGGCAACGCTAGCTCATAAGCCACGTTTCCCTTCTTTTCTATAATCTCATAAGGCGCAATAAATCTAGGACTAAGTTTCCCCTTCCTACCAAACCTCATAACTCCTTTCATTGGTGAAACTTTCAAAAACACCTTGTCACTAACCATGAACTCTAAGTCATGATGCCTCTTGTCAGAATAGGACTTTTGACAATTCTGAGCCGCTTTCAGTCTTTCTTTGTTTAGCTGGACTTTCTCTAAGGCCTCACAAACAAACTCTGGACCAATTAATGGAACCTCTGCTGGTTCAAACCAACCTACTGGAGACCTACATCTTCGCCCATACAACGCTTCAGAAGGAGCCATACCAATGCTGGCCTGATAGCTATTATTGTAAGCAAATTCTATAAGTGGCAAGTGATCATCCCAATTACCTCCAAAATCTATAACACATGCCCGCAACATATCTTCGAGTGTCTGAATGGTCCTTTCTGCCTGGCCATCGGTCTGTGGATGGAAAGCGGTGCTCAAATTGACCTTGGTACCTAATCTTTTCTGAAATGCCTTCCAAAAATGCGCCGTGAACTGAGGGCCTCTGTCAGATATGATTGAAACTGGAATACTATGCAATCAGACTATTTCTTTGACGTACAACTGCGCATACTGCTCTGCGGAATCTGTCATTTTTACTGGTAGAAAATGCGCGGACTTTGCCAATCGGTGTACCATAACCCAAATTGAATCATGCTTACGGTATGTGCGAGGTAGAACTACTACAAAATCCATATTAATCATGTCCCATTTCCACTATGGTATTTCTATATCTTGAGCTAGGCCACCAGGCCTCTGATGCTCGGCTTTGACTTGCTGGCAATTCAAACATTTAGCCACATGATCTGCTACTTTCTTCTTCAT
>AWOL01S0005170.1:19594-47533 GCA_000715115.1 Nicotiana otophora
TCTATATCTTGAGCTAGGCCACCAGGCCTCTGATGCTCGGCTTTGACTTGCTGGCAATTCAAACATTTAGCCACATGATCTGCTACTTGCTTCTTCATGCCTTTCCACCAATACAACCCTTTCAAGTCCAGATACATTTTGGTAGCACCTGGGTGGATAGAGTACCTCGAGCTGTGAGCTTCTTCCATTATGGCTTTTCTAAGACCATCTACATCAGGCACACATAACCGATCATTCAACTTTAAAACTCCGTCACTTCCTAGAGTGAAAACAGTGATTTCTTTGTTTCTGACTCCTTCTTTTAACTTCACTAAGTACGGATCTTCGTCTTGCTTATCCTTAATATGCGCAACAAGGGAGGATTGCGCTAAGGCATAAGCAATTATACCTCCTTCTTCGTTCTCATCCAATCTAATCACATCATTTGCTAGTTTTTGAATTTCTCGACTCAAAGATCGCCTTTGTACTGCAAGATGGGCCAAGACACCCATTGACTTCCTACTAAGTGCATCTGCCACCACATTAGCTTTGCCCGGGTGATAAAGGATATTGATGTCATAATATTTCAATAGCTCGAGCCACATTCTTTGTCTCAAATTTAATTGTTTTTGCTTGAAAATGTACTGGAGGCTTTTGTGATCTGTAAACACTTCAGAATGCTCGCCATAAAGGTAGTGTCGCCATATCTTTAATGCAAACACCACTGCTGCAAGTTCCAAGTCGTGAGTGAGGTAGTTCTTTTCATGATTCTTTAACTGCCTGGAAGCATAAGCAATAACTTTTCCATCTTGCATAAGAACACAACCAAGACCCACTCTACATGCATCACAATACACTGTGAATCCACATGAACCTATCGGCAAAGTTAACACAGGTGCAGTGGTCAACCTCTTCTTTAACTCTTGAAAACTCTGCTCACAAGCGTCTGACCACTAGAACTTAACTGCTTTCTGAGTTAACTTAGTTAATGGAGCTGCAAGTGAGGAAAATCCCTCTACAAACCTTCTATAGTATCCAGCTAACCCCAAGAAACTCCTGATTTCGGTTGGCGTTGTCGGCCTAGGCCAGTTCTTGACTGCTTCTGTCTTCTGAGGATCTACTTTTATGCCTTCACTAGATACCACATGGCCTAAGAATGCCACGAACTATAACCAGAACTCATATTTTGAAAACTTGGCATAAAGCTCATTCTCCTTCAAGGTCTGCAAGGCTATCCTAAGGTGTTCGTCATTTTCATCCTTGTTCTTAGAGTATACCAAAATATCATCTATAAACACGATAATAAAGGTATCAAGGAATGTCTTGAAAACTCTGTTCATGAGATCCATGAATGCAGCTGGAGCATTTGTCAACCCGAAGGACATTACTAGAAATTCATAGTGCCCATAGTGAGTTCTAAAGGCTGTTTTAGATATATCCTCTTCTCTGATTCTCAACTGGTGGTACCCCGACCTCAAGTCTATCTTTAAAAATTACTTTGCACCCTGAAGTTGATCAAATAAATCATCAATTCTTGGAAGTGGGTACTTGTTCTTAATGGTAACTTTATTTAATTGCCGATAGTCAACGCACATTCTGAGAGACCCATCTTTCTTCTTGACAAACAGGAACGGGGCACCTCACGGTGAAACACTCGGCCTGATGAAGCCCTTGTCAAGAAGGTCTTTCAACTGTTCTCTCAACTCATTAAGTTCTACTGGAGCCATCCTATAAGGAGGTATAGATATGGGTTGAGTTCCTGGCATGAGATCGATGCCAAAGTCTATGATTCTTTCAGGAGGAAGTCCGGGAAGGTCATTTGGGAAAACTTCTGGGAATTCTCTAACAACTGGCACAGACGGAAGAGCTGGTGGTTCTGATTCTGGATTAATGATGTGAGCCAAATAGGCGAGACACCCCTTACTGATCATTCGTTGTGCTTTAAGGTAATAAATAAGTTTACCTATAAGCGATGCTGAACTACCCTTCCACTCTAAGACTTCTTCATTTGGAAATTGAAACCTGACTAACTTGGAACGACAATCTAATATGGCATAGCAGGAAGATAACCAATCCATACTCATGATCACATCAAAATCCACCATTTCTAACTCTATAAGATCGGCCTCGGTGCTGCGACCATGGACTGAAACTATACAACCTCTATAGACTCTTGTGACTTTCACTGACTCGCCAACTGGAGTAGATACTAAGAATGGCTCACTAAGCTGTTCAGGTTCTAGCCCGAGGTTAATTGCAAAGTATGGAGTCACATATGAAAATGCTGAACCTGAATCCATTATGGCATAAACGTTATGTGAGCAGACTAGAAGTATACCTGTAATAACTTCTGCAGATGCCTCTGCACTCTGACGATCAAGTGTAGCAAACAAACGGGGTTGTCCCCCTCCTTGAGTAACTCGATCTGCACCTCTGCCTGCTCCATGCCCTGCCTGATTATAAGAACCACGAGCCTGTGGTGGTGCAACTATAGTAGCTGAGGAACTAGAAGGACGAGTTGATCCACTATTGAAATTACATCGTAACTTTGGGAAGTTGGCCTTTATATGACCAATGTCTCCGCAATGATAGCAACCATGAAACCCGAGCTTGCACTGACCTGAATGTTGATGCTTACATGTTCCACAAAGACCTTGTTGTTGTGAATGTTGCTCAACATGACTCTGGCTATGCGAGGATGTTGTCCTAAAATTTTGATTCTGGCGAGACTGATTTTCATAACTCTGAGTACGCCCGAAGGAAGACCCACCACCTGACTGATGACTGGACTAAGCTGGTGCTAATGACTCCTTATTAGAGGAACCCCTTCCACCTCCGCTGGATGTACCATTAAACCTGCCCGCTGTCCGGGCTTTCTTGTTTTGCTCTTTTTCTTCTCTCTTTTGTTGTGTGTCTCTTTCTAAGTGCTTGGCGAATCCCACAACAGAGGAGAAATCTGTCATTTCTACCGCTGCAGCTGATGTCATATCCTTAATGTGGTAAGCCGAACCGCCAACAAACCTGCAAATCTTTGCTTTTTCTGTCTTAACTATGTGAGGAGCATGCTTAGCCAACCTTATGAATTCCATGTAGTACTCTTGCACACTTTTATTCCCTTGTTTGAGTTGTTCGAACTCTGTAGCCTTAGCTTCCCTATCCTCTTCTGGGATAAAGTTAGCCATGAAGGCCTCTTCAAATTCTTCCCAAGTAGGAGAGCCATCATCTTCATCTTTTTCCTTTTCCCACATCTCAAACCAAGCGCCAGCCACATCTCTAAGCTGGTAAGCAGCCAACTCCACAGCTTTATCATCAAATGCCTACATCGCTCGGAGGGCTTTCTTGACACCCTCCAACCACAACATTGGATCTTCATCAGCTATAGAACTATGGAACAATGGAGGACTCAACTTTAAAAAATCATTCACTCTTGAGGACTCAGAATTATTCTGTCTATTCAATTGAGGTGGAATCTCATTTCTTCTGTCGTTCTGGTTTTCCACGAAGGTTTTAAACATCTCCATAGCACTGTTGACAACATTAAACATCTGACCCACCTCTAGAGATATAGCTGTCTGAGCTGGAGCTGCTGTTGGGGGGGTGACACTGGATCCTGAGATACTGGATCATCATGCTCCACCCCTTCTTCATGTTCAACCCGGGGTACTTGAACCCCCTTTGTGGATTTACCCTTTCTTTTCTGAGTTGAAGCCTTCTTAGTTCTACCTTGAGCCACAATAGTAGCAATAGTTTCTTGAGCAGCATCTTGAGTGTCGGTGTCAGAGTTGCGAGTACGAGCCATTTCTGCGAGTTTTGGAGAAACGAATACATTAAATAATTTCTTAGAGGTAGGCACTGCACGATCTAAAGTATGAAAAAAAAATGAGACTTTTCCTAAATGCTTGTAGCCTTCTGTTTATAAGTATGGCTCGCTTCATACCCATAAACAAGACTCTACTAACACGGCTTCATAGATCCCTAGGACTCCATAAACCGGAGACTCTGATACCAAGTTTGTCACGACCCATTTTTTGAACAAGCCGTGACCGACACCCGATCACTAAACATGACCGAGCGAACCATCTGTGATTATCAAATCTATTATAACTTCAAACTTTATATGCAACAAGGCAATACTTTAACCAAATACTTTTAATTAATTTAAATATTTAAAATAAATTAACTCCAAAACTTTATTTGTAGTAACTACTGAAATACTGCTAAGTTATTATCAAAAACATCTGAATCTTAACCCATCGATTGTGTCTATGAAGCCTCTACTGATAAACTGACGCAGTGCTCAGGACATGAGATTTTCTGGCCAATTCTCTAAGTGAACAAAGAAATAACTAAATAAAGATGACTCTAAGGAGTACTCTACGAACAAAAGCGGAGCTCACCAATAGCACTGGAAGTGAGGGAAGTCCTAACTCGTAGCCTACTCGCCTGCAAAATCGGATCCTATATTGTACCGCAGACCAACGTAGGTTCCCAAAAGAGAATGTTAGTACCATCCATTGTACTCAGTAAGTCTCAACGACAGGGGACGGAACTTTAATAACATATACATTACGAGCAAAGATTCTAAATGCATGTAAAACGTAAAGCTTATAAGAACAATTCTAAAATAATTGCATAATAGCAGTTTATGAATATTCTAAAACAAATTCTTTTTCATTTTCTTTCTAAAAAAAAATACTTCACTTTATAGTTCGGGAGTTTCAACTATCCTGACTTAATTTTGTCTCAGTCACCGTGTGATCGGCACGGGTTCGATCCCAACCTGATCGAATAGGCCCAATCCACGAGGTGCCACTCGTTTCATGGTTCTCAGCGCTCATGTACCATACCTTAGCTTCGCAAATTCTCAGCAACGAGACCCTCAGCTCATGTGCTCCCTACTTTGGCACAAGTAGTTTCAGGAAGTCAACGCCTTGATTAGGACCCTCGGCCTGTACGATGACCCCTTCTCAGAATAGAGGATACTCCCAAAAATCTTTTCTTTCTAAAACTTCTTCTTGTGACTTTTTAAGTCTAAATCTTTTCTGAAACATCCTATGCATACTCATATTGGTATCCTTAAATGTAACGCATGTCATAAGAATGAAATAAATATTTAAAAGTATATCTAAAGATTCTTGCTCCTTCATGAATTTTCAACATGAAAATAGCATATAAGACTAATACAAAAATCTAAAAATTTATGCACATATATCATAATAAATATTCTAAACTTTAGCTAGAACAATTCTAAGTTAACATGTACTCACTCGCTCCAATTAAGTACATATAAATTCTTTTAAGCAATTCATCAAACACCTTGTATGCGTGCTTTTGTGAGTTAAACTACTTTAGTAAAGGGTTATATCAACTCACCTCAAAAATCCTTGAGCCAATACGTAGGCCCCAGTCCAATGTATACCCGTCAAATAATTGATTCTACAACAACCAGTGCATTTGAATTAATTTCAAAGTTTTAACCTAAATATGAAACTTACTGTTGATACAGAGGAAGAAGGTAATTAACTATTCAATTCTTACCTACTACTACTTTAGGATAATTTACAATAGGGAATTTTATATACCTGAGTTCAAGAATTAGTGATTTGTGAAGAATCCTAAAAGTTTTGTTGTCTACGTAAATAGTCTTGCTGCCTCTGTTTCTCGTTCTGTTTCTCTTTTCCGTATGAGGCTTGCGTGAGTTTACGCCTTCTATCTTGTTCCTATAAGGCTTTTCAACCTTCAGAGTTTTTAGTTGTGTTTTGATTAAGGCTTTCAAGCCTTTTGCCCCTTTTAAAAGAAATATGTTTCTTATCATTCCAAGGCTTTAAGCCTTATTTATTTATTTATTATTTTTCTCTTTTTGTTTTGTTTTGCCTTAACTAATAATTAATGATACCCACTTTTAAAAATTACTAAATTAAAATTATTAATAATCCCCTAATTTTATATCCAATTCTTTATAAATAAAGAAGAAACTCAAAAATCAATCACAAGGGTTTAAATCCGTAATGGAAGTATAATGTTTTATGCACTTTAGGCAAGATAAAAAAAAATCTATATTTAGCGGATCTTGAAACTTTTATAGAAGCTCTATAATATGCTAAAGTAGATGTATAAAAAGAAGGGACCAAAGTCAATATCTAGGAGCCCAATTGAATTCGATGGAGGCCCAAGTACAAGGACATGTCAAGAAGGCCCTACTAGAGAGGGTATTTTAGTATTTTTCTTTGGAGCATAAAATTTTAGCATGTATAGTTTTTATGTGTTTTGGTACAACGGTGAGATATCTCATGAGATTAGTTATCTCACCTTATATATGAGATAACTAATTCCACTATTTTTGTGTAAAAATTATTACGGGATTAACTAATACCCCAAACAAACATGTGATAAAATTAATCCCAGATTTTATCCCGAGATTATTATCCTTATCTCATGTACCAAACGACTCCTTACCGTTAGAGTTAGACTTAGGATGAATGTTGTGATTACTTTTGAGAGTGTCGGTGAACTTTTGATTGCCTTGCTTACTTTGTCCTTGTATTTGCAAGATGGAGCTTTACTCTTGATGATTCAAATAGTCTAGGTGCTTGTTCTTGATCCCTAATAAAAGGTAATTAGAAGGGTGTTTGGCTAAGCTTATAAGCTGGTTAAACTGGCTTATAAATATTTTTTGGCTTATCTACGCGTTTGGTAAAATTAAAAGTGTTTATAAGTTAAGTGCTTATAAGCCAAAAATAAGCCAAAAGCCATAAGTTGGTCTTTCTCAACTTATCAAATTTCAGTTTATAAACACTTTAGGTTTGACCAAAATACGTATTATTCTATCCCTAAAATATTTCTTTTTAAAACAAAACTTTTCCGTATAGTTTTACTCTTCAAAACCTATAAACAACTGTTGCCTTCTCCAGTCGTGCATCTGCAACAGTAGATGGGTTGATTCCTCTGATACGTGGAATTCCCTTCTTTTGTTCTTCTCTGCTCGTGGGTTGTTCATTGGTTGACTCTGATTCTCGCGCTCTCATTGTTGAAGGAAAGCTCTCTATATATCTTCAGCCGTGCCACTGCAACTATCATAAATATCTTGTGGTAACAAACTTGTCTTCTTAAGGCTCCTTTGTTTCAACACTTGTCTTCTATCTCTTTTATTGCTTTTCTATTTCAATTTCTTGTTATTGAATTTGGTTGTTATCATCTCTTCTCTTCAATCACTAACTACATCAACATTACTTTCGGATGTCCATTGTGTAAAAATTTGGTGGTCAGCTCCGTTTTAAATTCTAAAAATTGGAGAATAAGATAGTAAAAGATGGTGGAGCTAAGAGAGCATGTAAATAGGAAAAAAATAGGCGTTCAAAGAAAGAAAGTGTTGGACATTCTTACAGCCATTTGAGCATTATTTTGTCCATTCATACACTTAAGCTCAAGTGAGTTTCACACTTTATGTCATGTCAGTTTTTATAGGTAAATTTTGAAGATTAGTCCAATAGGTCATCCTTTTAATTGAGATATCTAAATAAAAAATTGTGGCAAATTTCAGAAACTATCTATGTATTTGAAGTTAATAATTTCATGTTTCTTCGGGATTTACTCTTTTATAGGCTAGCACTCGTGTGTATCCATCAAGAAACAAATCCAGCACCTTAGTAGGCCACTACACAACTTTGTGTTCTGCGGTGGTATTAGCTTGGACGTAGGGCCGTTCGTCAACAAAACCAACTAATCAATTAGTAAATATTTATTTATATTAAATAAATTAATTAAAAAAATTTAAATAAAATTAATATTATTTAACATAATTAGAGATAAATATCCATATGAAATAAAACTTATATTATATTTATAGATTATAAACACTATAATAAATTTTTGCCTTTCGTTTCAATTTGTTTGAACCTATTTGACTGGACGCGAAATTTTAAAAAACATTGTATGACTATAAATCATCCCATTAAAAATAAAATAATAAGTTTAAAATTACGTTCTTGTTAAATTTAGAAAAAAATTATTCATTTTAAAATTAACTTAAAAAGGAAACAGGTTCATTGTTTTTGAACAAAGAAGTAGTATTTTCGAACGGCCCCTCCCTTCTCGTTATTGCCTCTTTCTTTCTCCAACGGAAATAAAACTAACGCCAACTTCCCTTTCATTTCCTTCATCACTCCACGTGCCAAGCGCGTGCCTCATTTTCCCTCTTGTTAATTTTTTTTATTTATTATTCGTACAACAACTATTGCCACTTCCTATATTCCTCCTAATTATTCGCATCTTTCCAGCTGATCCTACCTCTTGAATCAGTATTCTTGTCTCTCATTTTCATTGTATACATCTTAATTTATTTATTACCGTACCACCCACCTACTAATTGTTCTTGAACAAAATTCTCCTGACTTGCAGAATTCTTCAACCTTGGCATTGGAGAAAATTAAGGCGAGTTGCTAAAAAAAAACCCATGTTCAATCTTGGGTATCTTTTGTTGTGGTGTTTTCAGCTTACCAACAACTTATAATGCAATAATATGATGTGGGTTGTGTCTGTTTTCTTATGTTCTATTCCCTGTCCCCTTCTTTCATATTGGTTCAATGGTTCAAGTTTATCTATATGTATATATTTGTGTATAGATGTATGTTTTTTGTGTATGTATGTTTTTGGTTATCATTTTATCTATACATGTATAATTTGTTTATCCAAATCATCTTGTGTGCACCTCTAACTATTCCACCTGGTACATGTTAACTCCCGTCAACACATGTACCGGGTAATTCTGCCCGTCAAGACTTAGGCACGAAATCACCTAGTGTTTTTGGCCTTCCATATTGGTTCAAGCTTATATTTTGTCTTTGTTGAGAAAAGACAGAATTTCAGTTTCTGTATAGGTATCACCTAGTGTTTTTGGCCTTTCATATTGGTTCAAGCTTATATTTTGTCTTTGTTGAGAAAAGACAGAATTTCAGTGTCTGTATAGGGTTTATTTTTTGTGTGTATATTGACTTTGTTTTAGGTATTATGACACTTTTCTGACTAAAGGTTTGAACTTTCATCAATTCTTTTATGGTATAAATTATTTTGCTTTTTTTATCAACGTGTTCGAGCCGTGGAAGCGGCCACTAATGCTTGCATTAGGATTTGCTGTCTACATCACACCCCTTAGGGTGCAGCTCTTTCCCGGACCCTGCGTGAATGCTTTGTGCACCGGATTGCACTTATTTAGCAATATATTGTCTTTGCAGAAAAGAGAGAATTTAGTTTCTTTAAATGAGGTTCTTGGGTATATTGACTTTGTTTTTGGTATTATGAAACATTTCTAACTGAAGGTTTGAAGTGAAGTTTCTTCAATTCTTTTATGGTATGAATTATGTTGCATTTCTTCGATATGGCAAGTGCTAGCTCTGTTATTTGTCTTTGGAGAAAAGAGAGGATTTGGTTTCTTTAAATGGGTGTTAGTGTATTTATCTTGGGCATTATGACACATAAGTGACATATCTATCTGAAGTTCTGGACTTTCTTTAGTTCTGTTAGCTGAAGTTCTGCACTTTCTTTAGTTCTGTTAAACAATGAATCTTATTATTGTTTTTTCCAATATGGCAAGTACAAACAAGTATTGTTAGGATTCAAGATATTTCTTGTTGAAGCCATGTCTTTGAGATTTCTTTGTGTATTAGAAAACTTTATGCTTACTAGGAAGGTAAAAATGAAAGTATAGAGCTTTTTTTGCTTACTTAGTCAGAGGGGATGGAGTGTTTGTGCAATGAGTTCAACTTAGCCATTATTTTCGACATGGAATATAGATATACATGTAAAAACTCACTAAATCTTCAACAAATATTAAATTCTGAATCCATAATTTCAAAAGTACAATAAGTTCAATGCTAAGAATTTAGAGGCTAAACTCATCAAATTTAAATTTTTGATCTGCCTCTGCTTGTAGTTCATTCACCTAAAATATGCAGTAGTTTGAATAACTAAGGTGAAACTAACTGTTTTCTTAAAATTTGAGCATAAGTCAGTGGTGATAGAACAATTACTGCTTGGTACCAAGTATATATGACTTGAATCTCTTTTTTACCACGTTTCTTTTGCACCATCTTCTTTTTTATGCTTAAGAAATCATCATTCATAATGTTTTTATGTCTTTGGCATTTGATATAGATCTTTTACAGCGTACTTCTTCTGTTCAATCAAACTTTTCTAAAACTTCTCTGTTTTTGTTCGATATCTTCCAATGATCCTTCATTTAAAACATGTATGAGTCCTTATGTATTCGATAAAGTACTGATTAGTATCTTTAAATTCAGCTGTGCAGGTCAGTGTATGAAATTTCCCTTTCCTGACTCTAGGTGGCACGTGAAGAAGCCAGAAATAATCTGACTCTACCTCAATAAATGGACAAAAAACATCACATCGCCATATATACTACTGCAAGCATTCCTTGGCTAACTGGAACTTCCGTCAATCCTCTCTTTCGTGCTGCATATCTTGCGAAAGATGGTGCGCAAAAGGTTACCTTGGTGGTTCCTTGGCTGCCATTGAAAGATCAGGAACATGTGTTTCCGAACGGTATCAAATTTAGTTCACACTTGGAGCAGGAAAAGTGTGTCCGTCAGTGGGTGGAAGAGAGGACTGGTTTTGCATCAAAATTTAGCATACGTTTTTACCCTGGAAAGGTAAATGCAGATTTATTTCAAGTTATCGAAAAAAAAACAATTACAGTCATACCTCTCTATAACAACATCACTATATAACAAGTAACGACCATTCACTATAAAAGCCAAGTTTTTATGGAACAAATTTTTATGCTATGTTATAATATATGTTTTCTATAACAACAGTTCACCATAACAACCAAAACAATTTGGAACAAATGAAGCTGTTATAGAGAGGTTTGACTGTAGTTTCATTTCTTTTCTAAAGTCTGAAATATGATTGAGTATGAATCTAGCTTATAATACCAAAAACACCGAGCTCTTAGAATATGTCGATTAATTGCCACACATACTTCAGCTTGTGACATATATAGGTATATATGTGTGTCTGTATCATACAATGTAGTACTGGAAATTACTGAATTTATTCAATAATAATTGCACTGATGTTTAATTTGGCATATTTGTAGAGGTCAGCCAAATTATTTAACATGCCAATTTTTCTTTCTTCTGTTCTATCGTTTACTCTTTTTCTTCCCCTCATCGCTAGCAGATTTAGATTGGGAGTGAGGGAAGCTGCTTTAAAAGCGTTTAACATGTCATATTTTTCCTTCTGGAAATTTTAAGTTTCTCTCAGAATTACAATTTGCCACCAGTTAGTTCTTAGAAAACATCCTAGCGTTTACTTGCCTTTGAAAGTTGCACACAAACTCCAAGCTTCCGATCTTCAATTGTTTCTCTTTCGCATACTTAGGGGAATGGAGAAATAGAAGTTTTGTAACTTAATGAAGTCATTTGTTTCTTTTTAAAATTTGTTTTGTATTTTTTCCAGTTTTCTTTTAATTTTTGTAATTTAATGATGTCTATAGTATGAGAGTAGTTGATTTAGACTGCTGCAAGAAAATTTAAGTTCCCTTTTGTGCATATTTCTGGAATAGGTAAAGATGGGCTTTTTAGCTTTAAAATCATTTGGTTCTTGACAATATGCATCGTGATAATTTTGTTGTTATCTCAACTGACTGTCTGTTGCATTTGGTATTCAGTTTGTATATCAACAGATCATTATGTTATCTTCTTCCAACCTCCTGCTTTCATTTTCTTCTAAAATTAGTGCTATTTCATCAATAATAATGTTTTGATATGAAATAGATGGAAGATCATTTCATATTGCAAATTATTCTATTCAATCTGTTTTGATTTATCTGTATTTGTACTTTTGCAATGATAATTTCTGGCAAACTTGTTGAGGAAAAACTGGGATTTCTGCACTGCAGTTTTCTCTGGAAAAAAGGAGCATTCTTGCTTTAGGGGACATCACAGTAATCATTCCAGACGATGAAGCAGATGTTGCAGTCCTTGAGGAGCCCGAGCATCTTACATGGTTTCATCACGGAAAGAGATGGAAAAAGAAATTTCGTTTGGTTGTAGGAATTGTTCACACCAATTACCTGGAATATGTAAGGAGAGAAAGGAATGCCGTGCAGGCATTTTTCTTAAAACAGATAAATAGCTGGGTTGTCGATATTTATTGTCACAAGGTATGATTCTAGTTCATTTTAGTTATCTCATTTGTTGGTTATGATGATCTAGATTTCATGTGTGGAAGGGGGGAGGGCAGTAACTGGTATGAATTGTTTTCAGCTAATTTAGGTGAAATATAACTCTTTGAAATCACTGTAATGTGGGATTATTTATGTTCTTTCTTTTGGTTAACCACCTTAAGTTTCAGATACCACTGCGGAGTTCTGAGCAAACTTCCTTTATCTAGGAAAAGAGTTCTTAAGGTATAGAAAAAGAGTTCTTAAGCTAGAGATAGTTCAAAAAGTCCCTGCTTTAATTTGTCATTTGCACAGGGCAACATAATAATGCCTTGTTTTCGCTTGAAATATGATCTCATCCAGAAATAGGCGACTTGACTGCTAGAAATGCTGGTTAGGTTGAATGCCACCAAACAACTGTCATGCTCTTTAAAGTTCTTTAGGTCGGCCACTAGAACAAAGGAAAAGCAGCACATACATTGTTCTTAATATTAATACATAGAATTGGCCATTTTCATCCATCTGTCTTCATCTTAGCATTTTACTTTTTATGCAGCCTAGATGTAATGGAAGTGAGAAATTAATGCTCTTCCACCAGTATATGGTATAGGATGGTGGCAAACATATTGGTTTTACCTTGACAGACAAATTCAGACTGCTTTATAAATCTGAAATTACTTCATTAGACTTAATGGCCGTACTTATGGTTATAACTACAATCATGATTTTCTCGTTCTTGATGTGGAATGGCTTAAGTAGTTATAATTACTTGCTCTAAATGGCAGGTCATCAGGTTATCTGCTGCCACCCAGGATCTCCCAAGATCTCTGGTCTGTAATGTGCATGGAGTCAATCCAAAATTCCTTCAAATTGGGATGAAAACAAGAGAGAAACAGCAACATGATAACCAAGCTTTCAGCAAAGGTGTCTACTACATTGGTAAGATGTTGTGGAGTAAAGGTTACAAGGAGCTACTTAGACTCTTACGTGATCATCAAAAGGAACTTGCTGGACTGGAAATCGATTTACATGGTAGTGGTGAGGATTCTGCTCAAATTGAGGCAGCTTTTAAGAAGTTGGAATTGGCAGTTACGGTACATCCAGCACGTGATCATGCAGATCCCTTATTTCACGAGTAAGTGCCTCCAAAAGATAACAACTACTATCAAACTTTTTCTTCACCCTTGTTATGTATCCGGAGGGGTTCCGTGGGGGTAATTCCTCCAATTGTGGGTGTGCATCTACTGTATCTATTTAGACGTCTTTTCTTTTTCTCTTGTCCTTTTGGTGTAAAGGGAGGAACCATTATGTATAGATGACCGAGACAGACGACTTGATTAATTGATGTTTTTGAGCCACTCATTCACTTTGTAAATACTTTTGATACCATTTGGTGTGTTAGTAATGAAATAAACTTGATTTAAATAAAAATATTCAATAACCAAGGGAGGTAGAGATAATGCCATTAGTATTTTTTTATGTGGACCTACGCATACAATTTAGAAGTTTTAGGCTTGGTTGTGGCACTGCATTCCTATCCTATGATCCCTAATTGCCTCTGCTTTATTTTTTCGATACTTAACAAAATAACAAAAATTATCTATAGATGATGTTTAAGATATATGTTAGATGTATATATAGTTAGTACTTTTGATGCTTGGTGATGTTTTCACTATAGCAATCATAGAAGTGGCAGCTACCATGATCCACTGTTGCCCCATCCTATCCAACTCTCAGTTGTGTTATTAGACACTGTTAACTCTGGAAAAGGTAAAAATAACTCAACTTCAGAATGCAAGTGAACTAGAACATGTTTCAAAAACTCGAGCTTCTTTTAAAGCCGATTTCCTTTAGTTCTATAACACTTCCATTGTTGCACATTTGTACATCTTGGTTTGATTTTATTCTTGGATATTTCACGAAAAGTAAGGTTATTCCAACAACAACAACAACAACAACCCAGTATAATCTCACTAGTGGGGTCTGGGAAGGGTAGTGTGTACGCAGAGGCGGATGTAGCGTTTCGGCAACGGGTTCAACTGAACCCATAACTTTTGATGCGGAGTAAAAATTTGTATGTAAAAATTTATTAAAATTGCAAAAATATTAGATTATACCCATAACTTTAAAAATATAATGGGTTCAATGCCAAAAACCTTAAAGTTGAACCTATAGGATTTAAATCCTGGATCCGCCTCTGTGTGTACGCAGACCTTACCCCTACCCTGGGGTAGAGAGGCTGTTTCCGATAGACCCTCGGCTCTCCCTCCAAGAACTACCCACCTTGCTCTTGGGGTGACTCGAACTCACAACCTCTTGGTTGGAAGTAGAGGGTGCTTATCACTAGAGCAACCCACTCTTGTCGAAAAGTAAGGTTATTCCACATAATAGAAAACAAAAGAGTTGCATGCTTCCAATTTTACTTTTTATTACAACAATTTCAATTTTCAGTTTTTGAAAACTCTTGTCTGCCTCCATGTTCCATCAGTTAAGTGTGAGGAAGACATTTGGGATTCTCATCTTAATAATGGTGTCAACTCAGCACTGAAAGATGGACATCCAAATATGGGATGAAAGGGAGTATATGATTCGGAAATTGCAGCAGCCGGTTGTACATTTTGCTAGAAACACGGTTGAGTGATTTGATAGTTTCAGGTGTCTGAATTGTCTTTTTAAGGTAGCGTATTAGTGTAGGATCTGGATGGGTAGAATCTTTATTTCTCGTACTGAATAAATGTGAAGGATACTTATATTGAATTTGGAAATACTTTGAGTTGGTTTGAAGAGTTTAAAAGAAGTAAAAATGTTCTCAGCTCAATGCCAGTTAAGTAATTAGAAACTCGCATTGCTAGAAAGAAAAATATACTTTCCTGGAGTCTGTAATCTGCATTCCAAGTGCGACGTTCCTAAGTACCTAGCTCTGCCATTACCCCCACCCTGGACACCCAAAAAGGAAAAGAAAAATAAAGAAAGGAAAAGAGTAGAGAATTGATGAGGAAGCTCAAAGGGGAGGATGCAGAAATCCAATTGAAATCGTATCCAAGCTCCAAGGCTTGTTCCGTTCCTTGGGTTGTTCAAACTTACCAAACTAAAACATTTTAGTAACCAAAGGAAGGGAACACAACCGAGACACCAATACTAGTGGCGAGTGAGACTAAATTTGGGGTTCGAGAAAAAGTCAAGGTCATTTAGGACAGATGGAAACAGGTTATGGATCTATTCTAGTTAGTTAATCAATCCCTCATTCTTCCCTTGCTTCTGGACACTTTAGATAGATTTTAATTGGAACGAGAGTGAGGAATTACCTCCGTGGTTTGACTGCAGGGATTCCAGTTGTCTTGTATTATAGGACAACAGAACTATTGAATCACGGGTGACTCACAACAGAACTATTGATGTCTAAAGGCATTCATAAATGACTTCTTCCTCCTCCTTAATACTCTCTGATATGGATCGTGACCTCACAACTGGGAAGGAGTTGGCTTAAAATCTCAGGTATTGGCAGAATTTCACTCACATAGATGCTTGTTCACTGCAGATAATTGTGTTGGATGAACAATGACCTCGTGACGATCTTGTCGTATGATGCAACAGCTGCTTCATCACATTTCTTGCTTAGGAGCTAACAGGTTGTTACCCAGGAAATTATAAAGGACGAAGGTCCGGGACTGGTCTGAGGGTTGATATGAATGTATTGGACAACGAATTTATCCCTGCTTTTTGGATTCTTGGTATCATAGGGTTGACGGAATAACACCACTGCATTCTTAAATTGACAAAAGCATAACAGAAGGTGCAACGTTCATCGACTTGAAAACATTGCAATTTAACCACAGGGGATAACTTGTGGGAAACTAGAAATCATTCTAGAACGCAGTACATCTTAAGCTACACAAATATATAAATGGTGGAAGCTGCAGAATATCTAACACCATAAGTGGACTCATGAAACTTCCCAATTTAAATCATTTCCACTTTTAGGAATTCATAAGATTACCAAAGTGCCTCCTACTATCCTCAGTGCGCATAAAGTAGCATAGTAGCAAGTAGTTTCCTACTGCATCAATTCTTGTTCTTTCTTTACATGTGCTATGTACCTTGAGAATTTGAGTTCCCTTACTTTTAACACATCATGAAAGTTTGCTGAATGAAGCGTTACAGACACTGAATTTATGTACTTTGACTGTAGGTGTTGTTTTTCATTCTCATATCATCAACAAATGACAATTCGTTTTTTTTATTTGTCTTTTGTTTTGACTTCAGCTATAAAGTGCTTCTTAATCCAAGCACCACGGATGTAGTTTGTACAACCACAGCTGAAGCACTAGCAATGGGCAAAATAGTTGTATGCGCCAACCATCCATCAAATGAATTTTTTATGCAGTTCCCGAATTGCAGAACATATGATGACGGTGAAGGGTTTGTTAAAGCTACACTCAAGGCATTATCCGACGAGCCTGCTCCACTGGCTGATAAACAAAGGCATGAACTTTCTTGGGAAGCAGCAACCGAGCGATTTCTGGAAGTAGCACAGCTGGACATCACGCCGATGAGGAAATCATCAAAGACTACTTCAAAGTCTTTTCTCTCGACATCCTTAAGTTTAAAGAAAAAATTTGAGGATGCATCAGCGGGGGTACATTTCGTGGGGACAGGATTTCTGAGTTCACAACCGGATGAAGAGCAATGTAAAGAGCTGGGATTGGCTATTCCTTCAAAGAAAAAGGGATTTTCTTCTGGAAGGTGGATCTGAGGCGCATACTCTGCAGGCTGGTTTCTCAATTAATACTGTTAACATCTCTACTTTTTGACAGCAACAATATTTGAGTTTCTTTCTATTGATAATCATGGGATTTTGCTGTTCTATTGCAAGGATTAGTTTTAATTTTTCTGGTTGTTGTTGTACAGACTCTTTTGGCTCCCAAATGAGCTTTGTTTTTTTAGAGAGGACAAATCAACTCCTTGTATATAGGATGTAACTTATATCCACTGACAGTGTAATGAAAACTTTACATTAATCAGTGCAATTTATTGGTCCAATCACGCATAGTTGTCTTGTTTTCAGCCCAGTGCACTAAGCTCCCGCTATGTGCGGGGTTCGGGAAAAGATTGGACCACAAGGGTCTATTGTATGCAGCCTTACCCTACATTTCTGCAATCACGCATAGGCAATGGCGGATCCACGTACATGATTGTGGGTGCTTCAATCCACGTACATGATTGTGGGTGCTGAAGCACCCATTGCTCCTCACACGTAACTTGCATTTTGTACGGATAATGGTTAATAATAGCGAAATACCTATACTTAGCACCCATTGAGAATGAACGCTGATGGTGCTTCGATCTTTGTGACGGAAATGGAGTAAAAGACGCAGGATCCTTTTATTTTCTTTCCTTTTTTACTTTTTTTTTGCTGCTTTCCTTTTTTACTTTCTTTCTCCATCCGTTCCAATTTATGTAAATCTATTTGACTGGACATGTAGTTTAAAATAAAATGAAGACTTTTGTAATTTGTGGTCCTAAACAAGTCAAAAAGGGATCCAAAGTATTTGTATGATTATAAAAGCTTCTCATTAAGGGTAGAATTGGACGTTTAAGCTAAATTGTTTTCAAATTTAGAAAGGGGTCATTTGTTTTGGAACGAACCAAAAAAAAATAGGTTCACATAAACTGGAACGGATGGAGTAGTTTCTTTTACTGTGAATTGCTTCCATTTCATTCTTTACCAATTTTAATAATATTTCCTAGACCTGTTATCGCTTATCCTTCAACAGAATGTCCTTTTTTTTTTAGCAACAGAATCCTTTTTGTTTCTCCTTGCTCTTTTTTTATTGGGGTGAGCACCCTCCACTTCCAACCAAGAGGTTGTGAGTTCGAGTCACCCCAAAAGCAAGGTGAGGAATTCTTGGAGGGAGGGAGCCGAAGGTCTATCGGAAACAGCCTCTCTACCCCAGGGTAGGGGTAAGGTCTGCGTACACACTGCCCTTCCCAGACCTCCTTAGTGGGATTATACTGAGTTGTTGTTGTTGTATTTGCTTCTCCTTTTTAGTTTCCTTTATTCCCTTTTCACTTTCTTTCCCACCAAACCCCATCTTCTAAAATAATCAAAAGCTCTCTTCTCCCACAAAAAATAAACAAATAAACTTGAATCTAAAGCTTTTCATGGCGAAACTTAAGTTATCTTTTTTTTAATTCTCATTGATTTGAGTAGTTTTAATTTCACCTCTCGTTTTTTTCATTTGACTTTTGAGACTGAAAGTACTCAATTTTATATTTATTTTTGTTGATTTGTTTTTCTTTTTGATAAGTTTATTTTTATTCATTTGTGTAATAAAATCAATATTTCCAATTTATGTCAATCTAGACTTGTCAATAAATATTGTGTAAATAATAATGCTTTTATTAATCATTTTTAAAGTATGAAAAGTTCGAAGATAAATGTAAATATATTGATACTTTAATGATCATATTTAATTGTAAATATTTTTATCATATATGTTTTAAATAGTTGGGCACTTATGCATTATAGTTGCAGCTAGTGGTGGAACTAGAATTTCTATTAATAGGAGTAAAAATATAAAGAATTAAATATACGAATTTTTATGAATATGAGTCAAAATATAAAAAGATAAATATACGAAAAAAATTAAAGGAATTCAACGCGCGCGCGCGCACACACAAATATATATATATATATATATATATGAGTTACCTAGCTTTATATAGCAACTCTATACTAAAAGTAATGGAACACACATTACATTAAAATCCTGAATCTGCCACTGCGCATAATTAAGGATGTTATATATTGTTCCACCGGTGTGACAATGTATTTGAACGTTATTTTGTCCTATAATTGCAAATTCACGAGAGCCTGTCAGCACTGATTCTTTCTCTTTTTTCTTTTGTTTTTTTTTTATATTTGAATTTTGTAGTATAACATATGAATTAAACATGCCAACAAGCCCTAAATTATAACGTTTTGGAGTTTGTCGCTAGCGGTGACTGAATATTGTTGGAGCAATATTTTCATTTAATTCTGATGAGTTAAAAACCAGAAACATTATTATGTTTAGGAGCTCTGGTCTGCGAAATCTATAACCTGAGCACGCAAATTAAAGGAAAGAAATCAAAATAGAAACTAACTTCATTAGAATTTTGATGGACTAGTGCATTTTCATACAAGCATTTATATTATTTTGCTTTAATATAATTACATTCTAATTTTTGATATATTTTATTCTGTGAACTTACAATTTGTTTAGTTTAAATTGTTGAAAATAATTTTAATTTGTGAAAAAGATGCCCTATAACTGAAGAGAACAGTTCTTGGACCACGAATCCAGAACGCAAAGTGACAGTATTATGAGTTCGAATTGTAGTATCCGGAACTGCCAACTTAGACAATCAATATGAAACTTAAGTTATATACACAATCATTAAATTTTAACATGTGACACCATATTTTTATTTTTACTAAATTACCAATTAATGATTGGTTATCAAAATATTTATTTGTAATTACCTAATAAGTGACCTGATTATAAATATGTTTTATGTTGTGAGCTTAAACTCAAAATATACTTTAAGCATTATTTCCAAAGTGTGTCAACCTCAAAAAATTGCTCCCATTTATAATCCAATCTCTAAAATCTTCCCACTAATACTATATATGGGAAATTCAAACATTACAGTGATTATTATAGTGATCAAATGGAACTCATAAGGAACTGAAAGAGAATTACAAACAAATCATATACAAGCTCCAGATGATGCGATTCCAAAGAGAGAGCAAATGATAGACGAGAAAGAGAAATGTTTCATGGATCACTAACTTGCGTAACAAACTTTTTAAAACTAAGGACCCCACACGAACTGACATTTTTGTCCCTGACTAACTAACTCTATTAACCACCTTTCAAATTTTTGGCTCGTGGATTCCTTTGTCAATTTCAGCTCCATCGAACGAAAAAGAAAATAGAAAATCGAATATTTCGTTCTCCTCTTTTAGTTTTCCACGCGTCAATTTGGATTCTGAATTTCACCGTAGGTCTTCATCCTCTCTTTCTCTCTCTCTCTGAGATTTCTTCATTTTCTGATCTTTTTGGCTCTACAGCAAATTTGTCCTTTTATTAGGAAAATTGGCTCGAAGCAGTCAACTATAAGAAAACAAAAAAAAAAAAAATGGGTTTAATTTCGGGGATTATGATGGGGATGATCTTCGGGATCGGTTTAATGGCGGGTTGGCAATATATGATGAGGTATCGAAGCACTAAGCGAATCGCCAAGGTATATATATAATTGCACATTCTCTTTCGCAATTCACATACTATATGCTGAAAATTTCTGTTGTAATTTCTCATATGACCTAATTACGAGAGGACTGTTATGTTACCACACGTATTTTCTATATGAGGAATCTGTCTAATGACTGTATAATTTGCAAAGGCTTAAATTTGCTATTCTGAGTAAAATAGGGAATGATTTTGGGAATTAAGTTCAACTGCGTTATTGCTTGACGAAAATATAGCTACAATATGCTGGCATTAGACTGCAGGGGCGGATGTAGAGATCAACTTATGGGTTCATGTGAACTCAATAGTTTTGGTTTAATTCAAACACTGTATATGTGTTAAATAACTTCACTAAACAAGTAAAAATAATTGATTTCGAACCTAGTTTTGCTGCTTGATACTCTATACTTTTGGTCCATATGTATTGATACTTCAGTTTCTCCTCAAGGTACTTTGCTATAAGAGTAAGAACTAGCTATTGTGGTTGCTTTGAAACGTAGATGTGAAAATTTAGATAGTACTACTCATTATGCTAGTTGATAAGAGAATTTGAATTGTGGATGGGCATGTCGGTTTTCTTTCTGAAAGACTGGTATTCATTGCTTTTCTGTATTTTATTTCTTTAACACAGGCCGTAGATGTAAAACTAATGGGCTCCCTCAACAGGGATGATCTAAAGAAAATCTGTGGAGATAAGTTTCCTGAATGGATATCATTCCCAGTTTTTGAACAGGTTGGATGTTGGCCTTACTTGTTTACACTCATCGCTCTATAATAATCCTATTTTCAGCTGAACACAAAGTTTCTTCTCTGTCCTAAAATAATGTTTTATAGCTTAAGAAATATAGTCAATGAAGGTAGGTTCTACTTTTGGAATCTGTTGATCAGAACTGTAGTACACTTTGGAGCTTTATAGGTTGGAGGGTGGGAACGTGGTGACGACTGGTTATATATTATATTTTAAAGGGCAGTAGATGGCTTAGTTCATGAACATAATGATAGGACTGGGGTAGACATTATAAAGGTTGTCTCCTGATCTTATCAATGTCAGATGTGAATCTTAGAGGTTGTTTAACATCTGTAGTTTTCACATGTTTTCTTTCTGCAATTTTAAGAGATAAACTGTATTATATCTGGCATTAGTAATGTTACATTTTCTCATATTGTCTCATGCTGGCAGGTCAAATGGTTGAACAAACAATTGAGCAAACTGTGGCCATTTGTTGCTGATGTAAGCTTTTACACCTATCTTTGGTATCCTGTGCAATTTTTGCTTTTTAAGTCGGGTCTTGTAACTTCAATAATAATATAAATTGTGCTTGCTTTGTGGGTATGACGTATCTAATCGTGTTTTAGGTTCTATTTGATCATCAGCATATTGATAAAAAATGTCTCTTGTAATGATACCCAAATCTTTTCTCCTCTTTAGAGAATGTATCTTTCAATAATGTCTCCATGTCTTAATATTCTACTGGTTCATTGTGTATCAGAGAACTTGTTCCTTTAAGAACTGATAGCGTGCACAAGACATTTATTATGCTGATCCATAACCTAATCTATAAGAATCTCAGTTTTCATGTATTTTATAGTATGCTTCTAGTATGCCATATCAAAGTTGTCTAAGGACTTGGCCATGCCCTATTAATATTGTGTGTGAAAGACATGGTATTGAAGTTGAAATAAGGTGTGGGAAATAGGTTGAGAGTGCAGTAGGCATATATGTGTTTTTTCATAAATTTGAGCAGATGAAACATTGGTTTTGTATACACTTTTTCAGTCGACTCCTCTGTACAATGAGACTAGATATTTTCTTTTATATACCTTATTTGCTTTGATGTTAACACTGCCTCTGGATGGATAATTTGAAAGTTGAACCTTTTCTGGAAATACTTGTTATGTCGAGGTGAAATGTTCAGTTAGATCAGCAACATCTGTCGGCTCATTGTTGTGGTGAAATGTTTAACCTCCATGTTGTGACACCATAAATCTAATCTCTGGAATATGCCACTGTGCAGGCAGGAGAAGCTATTATAAAAGACTCTGTTGAACCTATTTTAGAAGATTACCGACCTCCTGGAATTTCTTCATTGAAGTTCAGCAAACTGTCCTTGGGAACTGTGGCTCCTAAAATTGAAGGTAGCAACATAAACCTATCCACTAATTTGTTATGTTCTTTTTTGTTAGACATTCTACTGGAGAATCTGTAAGTGCAGCCTTAGTGATTTCTCCATTGTTCATTACTCATACTCCAGTGCAGTTAATTTAATTTATCTAGACCGAGCACTTCATTGGTAAAGATAAAGACTAGTTGTTTAAGGTTACCTCCACCATTAAGCGTTAATCATGTGTGATTCCCTCTTTGAAAGAATGTACAATACTTAATTAATGCAGGTATTCGTGTTCAGAGCCTGAAAAAGGGTCAAATCATTATGGATATTGACCTCCGATGGGGTGGTGATCCCAATATTGTTTTAGAAGTTGATGCAGTGGTTGCTTCTATACCCATTCAGGTCGGGTGCCTCAACTCTTCACCTGTCTAATTTGTTGAGGACAATTTTACTCTGATTACTGAGTTATCTATAAAAAAGTTGCACTGATAGTTATTCGTGTTATATTTTCAAACTGATTGCAGTTGAAAGATCTTCAAGTCTTCACAGTTATTCGTGTTATATTCCAACTAGCTGAGGAAATTCCTTGCATTTCTGCCGTTGTTGTTGCTTTACTTTCTGAGGTATACCATAAATTCTATGATAAAATATGTTTCTTTCATTCTCAGTTTGTGTTGTTTCCAACTCTTCCTTTTGCTCTCTTTTTATTTTTTGATTGTGAGGTTGGTGGGAGGAGGTGAAAGGAATCTATTGTACCTCAAAATCTCCTTCAGTACCCCATCCTGTTCCCCAAAATGGAGAGGAGCAAGAAAAGGGTTCTATTTCTAACGAGTTGTCTTAAATCAGCATTTAGAGTTCCTTTGAACTTTGTTTTGATTAAACAGAATTTTGGCTGAGATATTAGACAGTAGATTTGAATGCCATAACATCTCGCCTTTTTCTGGATTGATTTTTAAAAAACTATTTTGATAGTAAGACATGTTAACTGAACTTGATTCATGAATAAAAAAATTTCATATGAATGTAAATGAATACTAAGTCATGAACTTTACCATGGACACAAATTTCAATCCTTTTAGGTTAGATGACAAATCATGTATATTGGACTTGTGACAAGGATAAGACTTTTGCCAGAGTGAAAATGGACTACCTTAAAGTAGGTCCAACACATTCTCTTGGTTTAAGTGAACAGAAAATATTCTAGTAACAGAGAAAAAGATTAAAATATGCGAACAAGGATAGTACTGCATGAACTAGTCTGACAGGTGAACTCAAGACTCTTCTAAGAAAAGGACAGAAGTGTGATTTTGCACCTTGTTACATTACTCTGGATGCCTTATCTTGTTAAAATATCTCAATTGGTTTACAATTCTGTTTTAAGTGGCTTAAGTATGACTTCTTTCAATTGGATTTATGAGAAGCTTATTCCTGATAGACATTTGAATGACTGATACCTCGTTTATCCAACCAGCCAAAGCCGAGAATTGATTATACCTTGAAAGCTGTTGGTGGAAGTTTAACAGCTATTCCTGGACTTTCTGACATGATAGAAGTAAGTGTTAACATAGCTTCTACCAGTGCATTACTTATTTCAAATCTTTGCCTCTCAGTCTAATTCTGTATTCTTTTCTCATTGAAAGGACACTGTAGATTCAATCGTAACCGATATGCTAGAATGGCCTCACAGAATTGTTGTGCCGATTGGAGGCTTACCTGTGGATACCAGGTATCTTCAATTTTTACTAATTTCTTATCCAGTGACTAATTATCTGCGATTTATTTTTCATTCTTTGTAACTGGAAAAATAAGCAAAAGTTGGGTGCTTCCTTTTGCTTTCTTCTGTGTATGAGTGTGTGCATCCATGTACACGTTAGTTCCTTTTCTCCCCATACATTCTGTTTTCATCTTTTATGTAACCGATTTTTTCTGTGTCCGATGCAGCGATTTGGAGCTTAAGCCACAGGGGAGGCTAACAGTAACTGTAATCAGGGCTACAAACTTAAAGAACCAAGAAATGATTGGAAAATCTGATCCATACGTGGTTGTATACATTCGTCCACTGTTCAAATTTAAGACAAAAACCATTGACAACAACCTGAATCCTGTTTGGGATGAGACATTTGTTTTGATTGCAGAAGACAAGGAGACACAGTCTCTGTTTCTTGAGGTTTAATTGCTATATCCATTTCTCATATTTGCATGGAAACTGCTCTGTCTAGAATATGCCCCCTGATTCTTTTACATTGTAATTAGTCTTTCCCTTCTGTTTTTCATGTCACATCCATGACTATGAACAGGTCTTTGATGAAGACATCGGAGAAGATGACCGAATGGGTGTTACAAAGTTGCCTTTGAACGAGCTGGAAGCCGAGACACCAAAAGAAATTGAACTAAGGTTGCTGCCAAAATTTGATATGCTCAAAGTCAAAGATAAGAAGGATAGAGGAACCATCACTATCAAGGTACCCAACAAATCATATTTTTGGCCATGAAGTTCCACTTAAAAGCGTAGTTTGGTTGATTGTATTAGTATTATCGATGCCAACTAAAAATCCCGCATAAAGTTATACAACGTTTAATTACCCCCATAGAAATAAATCATCGCCACACAACTAGTACAACGTATGGTTGTCCGCATAAGAATAAACTAATTTCTGCCTAAGTTGTTGGCAGTATTACATAGTATTTGTATTAAGTTATGGAAGAATCTATGTAATAGAGAATATGGAATAAGAATACATGTATGAGTAATAGGTGGATTAGACTGTATAAGGACAAAAATTTCCGTAAAGTAAGTAAATATTTGCATAACAATTCCTTCAATATTAATCATTGTATAACGATTCCCTCGTATTAATCACCGCATAACAATCATTTCGTCGTGATTACTCATCGCATAAAAATTTCATGCGTTATAATCCCGCATAACTAGTATGTGAACCAAACGGCCCTAGCGCACTTAATTAGTTTGCTTTGGTATTCTCCAACAGTAGCATGTACTTGGTATGACTGACTAATGTTTTTTTAAATGCAGATACTGTATCATGAATTCAGCAAGAAAGAGCAATTAGCAGCTCTAGAGGAAGAGAAGAAGATCATGGAAGAAAGGAAGCAACTAAAAGCAGAAGGGGTTATTGGAAGTTCAATGGAGGCTCTTGATGGTGCAGTAGCATTAGCTGCTTCAGGTGCTGGTGCTGCAGGCAGTGGAATAGGTGCAGGGCTAGGTGCTGGTGTAAGGGTAGTAAGAAGTGGCCTAAGCAAAACCAAAAAGTTCATGGGAAGGACCTTTACTGGACAATCTACCAATCATAAGAAAAGTGGAAGTGGCTCTTCTCCAGTAAACGTTGTTCAAGATTGATATTTTGCACAGCTTATGCGACTCTTTTTGTATTATTGATTTGCACAGCTATGTCTCTTTTTTTTTTTTGTAAGATTGATTAGTAGTGTGAATTAGAACTTAGTGTATGAACCGAGATCGATCTCATCATATGTTGATTCAACGTGACAACGAAGTTTTTCGAAAGAGGGAAATTAAAGGGGCCCTAGACTACTTCGCATTCACGCTCCATAAAACCCATTAAAGGGGAAGCGCCTGCCTAGATGTTTTTTCCATTCCCAGGTCTGAAACACGAAACCTCTTATATCTTTAAGGTTCTTAATATTGAATCCACTATATTTTTAAAGTTATAAGATCGTATCTACTACTTATTAGTACTATTTTAATAAAATTTTACATAAAAAATTATGTTCCGCATTAAAAGTAGTTGGTTCAGATAAATCCGATACATCAAATAAGCTCTATCCACCCCTATATATGAATCATATCCATTCCACCGCAATCTTGACTTGAAGCATAGTACTTGTCAAATTCAATTAATTTTCTCTAGGAACGTGAGAGAGCAGGCTGCCGGCTTTCGTGTGATCTCATGGTTTTGGCTTGATTGATCTTTCCCCTGTTGGCTAACTTTAATTAAGTGTTAAAGAAAAGAACGTCTTGTAAGCATTTGATAAAAAATAAATAAAATGTTACGTAGTATACCAACTCCATCCACCTACTACTTTATTATTCCTTCCATCTTATTTTAATTATGTGATAATGTTTAACCAAGCACTAAGCAAAAAAATAAAATTTTTAAGATTTGTGGTCTAGACTAATCATATATATTTGCGTGACTATAAAATTATATCACTAAAGGTAAACTAGAAAATTTAAAGTTAAATTATTTTTAAATATAAAAAAAGATATTTTTTTTAGACAAAACTAAAAAGGAAAGTGTGTCACGTGAAAATGAAAAGAGGTAGTATGACTTGTATTACATTCTATTTTAGTTTTAAATATATAAATTTTATTTTTAAAAAATCTAAAAACTCAGTGTCTGAATCGTGATAAAAAGAAACTAATGTTATTATCTTTGTACTCCAAATTTCTTAATTCTCTTTCGAGAAAAAGGAAATAAGTTGTGTTAGTTTGAGTGCCTTCCTAAATTACTAAAGAAGTTGGTTCTTTCCCTTACTCCTTACGCGTAAATAAACTAAACAGTAAAGTAAGAATAATAATTTTTATGTGAAAAATCACCTGGCTCAAAGGTGCAAAAACCACGACCTACCACATAAGATTTTAACTTTAACTTCACTAGAACAACTGAGTCAAATGTACTGATTACAATACTTGTAACCCAATACCTCCATACTTCTTTTACTTTTACTTGTTGTATGAAAATTAAAAGTTACACTAACTTCAAAACTCACAATACTTCAATTAACATTGTTTGAATATCATCATGATTACAACTCAATCTCCTAATACACATAAACTAAACTGACTCAAGAAAATGACTTTCGGAACAAACTTGATGAGAAACTTGATGTACGTCTTGAACTGAAAGTGCTATGCTACTTTCTTCAGTCAATATGTAAGAGGATGGTCTTCAACAATCCATAGGCAAAGTATTTAACTTCCCAAGCTCCGAGATCGTTGGGAGTCCTACGTAGTCAAACTCTCGTTTGCTTGCAAATCCTGAAGTCATGAGGACTCCACAAACCTTGTGACTCATATCTACTATATATCCTGCAAGATATCCTTAGGCAACAACCCTTATCGCATTAAGAGTCTTTTCCAGAAATATCAGACTGCAATAACTTTGTATAAAAGTTTCTGCCCTGTAAGGACATTCAGCAGCTACTGTGAGAACCTGGTTCATAGCACACAGTCATTGTACACGCTTGTTAATCATCAAAACTCAATTCTCGATAAATTCTCTCTTTTTGATGATGACAAATTTTGTGCTCATGAACCAGGTGATAACTTTTGTAAGCAGACACAACATCGCATTTGAGCAGAAAAATGATTCATCAATTGTTGAACAAACAAACCCCC
>AWOL01S0005170.1:59383-78699 GCA_000715115.1 Nicotiana otophora
GGAGGGGTGGTGAATTGTAGCAAATTTAAAAACTTAGTCGATTTAGAAGAGACTTAGCCGGCTTAGCTTTATCAACAGGTTTGATTGACGATGAAAATAAATTGCAAGGAATTTAAAGGCTGAGAACACAGGAGTTTTATAATGTTTCAGTACCAGTGTGGTACCTACATCCAGTTTTCTTGGATCACAAGGATTCTCTTAGATCTTCAATGGTTGGTTACAGTAGCAGTGGTTTTATGGATCATTTACCACAAACGATTTTCAACAACAATGTTTTATAAACTTGACACAACTCTTGTTTTGCTTTCTAACACTTTCTATCTTTTGAGACACTATTAAACATAGGAATACATTGTTTGTGCTAAGAACTAGGAAGACATAGAAAACAATGGTAAGTTGCGTAGTTGAATTCTTGAGTCTGCCAGTCTTCTTACACGAGAGTCTTGAGTGGCCGTTGCAGATTGACCCTTGATTGAGGCACAAAATATTCTAAGAGTTTTGACCCAAGAGGTGCCTCCGAATGCTGCTCAAGCGATAGTCCTTTCTTTCCGTATTCATAATCAGGGGAGTGATTTGTGGCTTGACTTGATCGATCAATCATCAGAATCTCTAGATTCCAAATCAATCCTTGAAGTATAGACTATCTTCCTATAGCGATTGCACTTGATCTTGTTACCTTTTTGATGGCCTTGATATCTTTTGATTGAGCATTGTCCTTGCTGTATTTGATCTTGTTTCCTTTTTGATATCTTTAATATATTGACTTCCTTTGATTTAGTACTGCCTTCATAATGTTCTGCAATTAAATAGATACAGTTAGATTTGCATTATTGTCATCATTGAAACTTAGGTGTAACAATCTTCCCCTTTTTGATGACGACAATCAAAAAGAGTAAACAGAGTATACTTCCCTTTTATATTTTTAAATCTTAAAATGCCTGCTCCCCCTTAGTTGTTACCATGTACTGAAGTGTTGCTCATATCTTAAAATGCCTACTCCCCCTTAGTTGTTACCATGTACTGAAGTGTTTCTCCCCCTGAGTTGTTGCTCTGTTTTACTCATCACGTTTCCCCCCATTGACATCAATCAAAAAGAAAGAAGCAAGTGCAGATAGACCAGACATAACAGAGTAGATAATGAACATAATAGTTAGGGCAGCAGATGTTATGCCTTCAGCAGAGGCACATGGTGATGGTTCTTACAGACCAAAGCAAAAGTAATTAACAAAACAAAAACAAATAAAGAGAAAAAAGATTGTTTTAAACACACACACACAACTGCCTTAGTTCCTCCCCAGAAAGTATTTCAGGGTATTGATCACTTTGATACATAAGGAGTCATAGGAGGTTTCAACTTCTTTGGTGATTTTGTTCATGTTCTCTGTCATGGAGTTGAATGTCCTTATTCTTTGTCTCCTTATGGCTCCCATGTCCATCACGAGCTTAGCCACATCTGTACCTGTTTCTTTGGTGACTTCCCTAATCTTATCCACCTGTTCTTTCATTGCAATGAGCATGATATTTACCCTATCTAGACTTTGTTGAATCTACTATAGGTTGTTACTGGAAGTCAACTGAGGCTCAGTTGGTTCAGTGGTTGGCTCAACCTGTACTGGAGTGCTTTCAACCTTGGCACATCTAACCCATCCATCGTCACTTAAAGTGTAACCCATCATAGCAAAGGTTGTCTTGTCATAGGTTCTTGTAATGTACTTAAGGGTGAAAGGTGTCAAATCAACCTTCATAACCTCAAGAATATGTGAGACGATCAAGCCATAGGGTAAACAAGCAGCAAAAGAGGATATATCCCTGATACTTTCAAGCATATACTGACAAATCCACACAAACCAGTCAAGCCTTTTATTGTTCACAAGACAGTAAAGAACAAAGATATACTTAGTAAACAAAGTGTTGAGAGACCCAGTCTTAGGAAGTAGATTAGTAGCAATCATGTGGGCTAATACGCGGTGTTCAAACTTAAGACTTTTAGGACCAATGTCAGGAGGGTTTTCAGACAGAAAAGTTTTTGCCTCTTCTAAAGAAACTTCAAAGTCTTTAGGCCAGGAGTTTTGCACAAAAACATCATAACCATGAAACTTAGCAGAAAAGATATTTTCAAATTGATAGGAACCAAGAACAATCTGAGTGCCTAGAACCATTGATTCCAAGTCATCTTTGTCATTAACAAACATATTTGCATAAAACATCCTCACAGGTTCTTCATACACAGAATTTCCAATAGTATCAAACACAAGAGAAATATGTTGAAAATCAAAGATAGAAATCACATCACAGTGAAAAGTTTTCATAAGAGGGAGACTCACAGAGCGTCCATAAGCCATAGATTTAGACTTATAAGACTCAAACCTCAATTTCTCACTTGGTCCATAGAAGTTTAGTTTATCATCTGGCCCAAAATCCGTGCTTTCCACTTTCCCATTCTTGCATGTAAGCCTTTTTAGGGTTTGCTCAATAGGTCTTTTTCCTGCCTTTTTATGGTTAATAGAGAGATCCTCTGATGATTCACTGCTTTCATTATCGATTTTCAGGAGGTCTGAATCAAGGGATGATTCAAGATCGACAGTGTCTTCAGGGTTTTGAGTTTTCTGTAATCGCTACTTCGTCTTGTGGCAGTGGAAGATGAGATGTTTCTCTTAGCCATGGTAGAAAAGTTGGTGAGAAGTGATGGATAATGAGAGAGGATGAGGGTACTTAACTAGGCTTTTGGAAGATTGAAGGGTTGCATTGGTTAAAGGAAAGGGCAGGTTCAGATTGAAGTGACACTTCTGAGGAGTTGCTTCGGTGGCACCAATGGAAGAGTAATAATAGCACTCATATCAAATTAATATACTCATAAATTAAGCAAACTAAAAAAGGAAGTAAAATATTTTACAAAGATATGGAAGATATTTACGTAATAGACAAAATACCAATCTTTTTACGTAGTAGACAAAATATTTCTTCCAAAAGAGATTTTGTAAAGATATCAGCAAGTTGGGACTAAGTACTAATAAACTCTAACAAAATATCACATTTTGCAATATGATCACAAATAAAATGATGCTTAATATTTATATGTTTTGCCCTAGAATGATGCATAGAATTTTTTGACAGGCATATAGCACTTGTATTATCACAGAAAATAGGAGTAGAAGTGAGAGATAAATCATAATCAAGAAGTTGATGCATGATCCAAAGAACTTGTGTACAACAACTTCCAACAACTAAATACTCATTTTTAGTAGTTGACAAGGCAACACAATTTTGTTTCTTTCTATGCCAGGAAATTAGAGCATTCCCCGGTAATTGGCATGTGCCACTAGTACTTTTCTTGTCAGTCCTATCACCTGCAAAATCTGCATATGAAAAATCTTTTAAATCAAAATTGTTGGAATGAGCATAGCACAATCCTAATTTAGTGGTCCCAATAAGATATCTAATAATGTGTTTTACTGCAGTCAGATGAGATTCCTTTGGAGCCGACTGAAATCTTGCACACTTACAAATACTGAACATTTCATCTGGTCGACTAGCTGTGAGATATAGTATAGATCCAATTATTTCTCTATACATTGTTTCATCAACACTTTTTCCATTAATGTCCTCTTTAATCATAGTTGTTGGACTCATTAGAGTTCCAATATGCTTTGCATTCTCCATTCCAAACTTTTTTATGAGTTACTTGGTGTACTTGGTTTGGCTAATAAAAATTCCTTTGGGAGATTGCTTGATTTGTAATCCAAGAAATAAGGTTAGATATTCCATCATGCTCATTTCGAATTCTCTTTTCATTATATGAGCAAATTCTTCACATAATACAGAGTTAGAGCTCCCAAAAATAATATCGTCTACATAAATTTGAGTAATAAGATTACCTGAATTTGAACGCGTAATAAACAGAGTTGTGTAGATATTACCTCATTTGAAACCTTAGTTTAGAAGAAAGAGCTTAATCTTTCATACCAGGCTCGAGGGACTTGCTTGTTTCCGTATAAAGCTTTTGACAACTTGAATACATGGTTTAGAAAGTTGTTGCTTACAAAGCCAGGAAGTAGTTTCACGTATACTTCTTCAGAGATATATCCATTTAGGAAGGCGCGTTTTACATCTATTTGAAATAGCCTGAATCCTTTATGAGCAGCAAAAACAAGTAGTATTCTAATGGATTCTAATCTTGCCACAGGAGCAAATGTTTCACCGTAGTCGATTCCTTCTTGCTGAGAGTAACCTTGGGCGACTAGCCTTGCTTTGTTACGAACTACTTGACCAGATTCGTTCAGCTTATTTCTGAAAATCCATTTAGTTCCTACGATGGATGCATTTGATGGTTTTGGAACCAAGTCACACACTTTATTTCTTTTAAATTGATCAAGTTCATCTTTCATGAGGGCTTCATCAACCTTTTTTGGCTCAAGTTGTGATATTAAGGCCACGTGAGAGTTGAGCTTTTGAGATCTTCTGGTAGTGATACCTTCTCGTGGATTTCCAATGATGAACTTGTGGGGATATCCAGGTTCACTTTTCCATTCATTTGGAACACATGTGACTGGCTTCTTTTCCACAGTAGTTAACTGTTTAACAGAAGATGGTTCCTGGACTTCAATGTCCTCCTCAATTGACTGATTTTGCTAATTTGTCGCATGATCGTGACTGTCTTTTCCTGTAACAACAGATTTTGGGAAAATATAGATTTCCTCATATTCAGGAGATTTTTCATTCCTTAAGCGAGGGTTAGTATCTACAAAAATAACATAAATGGATTTCTCAATACATAAAGTTCTTTTATTGAATACTCTATATGCTCTACTTGAGGGAGAATATCCAAGAAACATACCTTCGTCGCTTTTTGGATCAAACTTACCCAAATTATCTTTTCCATTATTGTGAATGAAGCATTTGCAACCAAATGGGTGGAAGTAACTGATGTTGGGTTTCTTACTATTCCATAGCTCATATGGAGTCTTTTTAAGAATGGGTCGAATCAGACATCTGTTAATGATATGACATGCTGTGCTTACAGCTTCTGCCCAAAAGTGTTGATGGAGAGAGTTTTCCACAATCATGGTTCTTGCCATGTCCTACAAAGTTCCGTTCTTACGTTCTACCACTCCATTTTGTTGAGGTGATCTTGGGGAAGATAAGTTATGAGAGATTCCTTGATCATTACAGAAGTTTTCAAAGGCTTTGCTTTCGAACTCTCCTCCATGGTCACTTCTTATAGTAGAGATATAATATCCCTTTTCATGCTGTACCTTCTTACAGAAGACTTCAAAATTTCTTAGAGCTTCATATTTATGGCTCAGAAAAATAACCCAAGTGAAATGAGAAAATTCATCTACAATAACAAAAGCATATTTTCTACCATCAATACTAGCAGTTCTAGTTGGACAAACCAATCCATATGCAAGAGTTGAAGAGGTTTAGTGGTAGAAACAATATTTTTGATTTTAAAAGATGAACGAGTTTGTTTTCCTAATTGACATGCATCACAAATATGATCTTTTGAAAAATCTAGTTTTGGAAGACCAATGACAAGATCACGTTTGAAAAGTGTTTGAATAGTATGCATGCTAGCACGGCCAAGATTTCTATGCCATAACTAGGGATCATCACTCATAGAAGCTAAACAAATTTGATTACCAAGACTATCTATGTTACTGATAGTATATACATTCCTGTCTCTATTTCCAGAAAGAATAACTTTACCTGATTTGTCTTCAATAAACCAACCATGCTTTTTAAAAGGAACCTCATACTCATTGTCATATAGTTGACTGATACTGAGAAGGTTGTAACCAAGTCCATCGACCAGGTACACTTCATCGACATCACATGTTGAGCTGAAGGGAACTCTTCCAACTCCAATTACATTCCCTTTTGATTTGTCTCCAAAAGTGATTGTTCCTCCATATAGTTTGGTGACCGTCTTGAACAGTTATTTGTCACCAGTCATATGTCTGGAACACGCGCTATCAAGGTACCATCTCCCTTTTCGATTCTTCTTGCACTGTTCCTGAAAAAAAGAAAAATTACTTATTTTTAGGTACCCAAGCCTGCTTGGGTCCTGAATGATTAGTGCCCTGAGTATTAGCTTGACTAGAGGGTTTGGGTGCCAGACCATCTCCTATTGTTCTTAAACATGCAATGATTAGAGGTATGACCGGGTTTTCCTCAGTAAAAGTAGGAGGGGTTATTGGAATTTTCAGAGACTTTTTCTCCTCTGATTATAATCCTACAATGGTTAGAGTTTTGCCCATTTTTGCCACAATGAGTACATGCAGAAAGATTTCTAGTTCTAGTCAGAGATTTATGACGACTAAACTGATTTCTAGTTATAATGTAAAGATATCACAAGTTATGCCTCTCTCGATTACATGAACTAGTGAATATATATACAACAATTAAATCATCTAAAAATGCTTTAATACATAAAAACTAGAGTTATAATCCACAGACAATCATCAATACACCAAATCCATCAAAACCCTAAAGGGAACTACTCCATAGATATGGAGAAATTCATCACAAATAAAGTTAAAGAAGAGGAAAGCATAAATGCAATCCAAACTCGTGTCTTAAGTGAGGAAGGAATGATGAAATCCTTGTGCTCGTGTTCTTCCAACTCCTCCTTAGGTCGAATGTGTGTCAAAGTTACATGAAATAACATTTTCCATGTATTTATACCAAGTAGGATCGGGCCCAGACAAAACCACCTTCTCCTAGCTGAAATAGGATTTTCACTCTGTAAATATTGCACAGGCGCGCCGCATGGGGTGACGCGCCATACGGGGCACTAGAGGGGAAATCCAGAGAGTGGATTATGACTTGCAGCAAAGATTTGTACAGCCACGACGCCCCACGCACCGCGGCAGTGAAGATTTCTCAGAGTATGGATTTTTCGTGTGTTTTGACATCCAGACCTAGTTCTCGACCCCCGAACACGATCCTGACTTAATCCCTTGGGCTTTTAATCAGACTTCAAAGCTCCAAATAGCTAGAATTCATTCCATAACATCTACATAGATTGGAATCACTCCTACAAGGCATAAAACATACAATAAGTGCAAAACACTCCCAATTAAAGCTCACACATAAATAAAGTGCAGTGAATTAGAGTGCAATAAGGGACTAAAATACACAATTATAGACTATCATCAACACCCCACACTTAGACCATTGCTCGTCCTCGATAAATCAAACTACACTTCAAATAAACACGACCTTTTTCAACAACTCTCATAACTCATCACACCAAGAATATTTAAAACAGATTAAGTACAATACCGTAATATCCTAGCCTCAAGAATTGACTCAAAATCACCACGCATTATTTATAACCCGCTCACTTACTCTAACACAAAGGTCAACGACATTACCTTTCCTTCATGAATTAAGTGCCCTCACACAACAATTGAGAGTAGTTCTGCACACAATAATATTTATGAACAATTAAGAACTCAAGATAGAAAAATTTCACTCACTCTTAGAAGTAACATTCATATGCCACACAAGACGTACCATAGGCTTCCCCGTAGTGTACTACTCAACTAATCGAGCCCATTCAGTCAAGGATCAAGTAGGACTTTAACTGGTTATAATGTAGGATGCGGGATGGATAGGATATATTTGAATATAAGAGTGACTACACCTCCCTAAGCACTTTAATACATACATTTCATTGTTCAAAGGCCCACACTTATGGCAAACCATAACTCCACCTTCACATCAATATACATCAACTCCCTACTTCTTTAAGCACAATTACATCAAGAGTCACCACTATCAAAGAACATTTTGCACAACAATACAACACTTTTTTTCTTTTCTTTTTTTTCAATTCAAGTGGCTATTATTTTTTTTCAATACAGTGCACCTTCTTTCTTAGTTCAATAGTTCCACTCAGAAGCCAAACCAATCACCCCACACTTCACTTTTACAAAGTTCATAACAAATTCAAGTGCTCACTAGAGGTACAAGGTTCAAATAGATGGTCAATTCAAACAAATAGGTAAGGCTTGTAATGTGGTTGCCAAAGAAACAAGATTACAGGCTGAACGAGGTTAACTACGATACATAACAATTAGGTGGCTAAAAGCATATCATTGGCTCAACAATGAAATGCCTATATCACTTCCTAGACTGAACAAAACTACTATTTCGTTTCGCAAACACATGGGCAAGTTCTAGACATCAAATGCAATGCACCAAATACAAAAAACCTCACACACACATGGCACATAACTCACTCAGGATCGGACTCATCAAGACACTCTAGTCAAAGCAGTTAAGTAAAGTTAAGATCAAACAATTTAAGGTACTTATACAAGAGTAAAAAACTGATCCTAAGTGTCACAACTAAAGCACTCACTCTATTCTCAAGGTATAATAAAGCTAAGAGATATTGTCTTCCATTCAATTCATAGCACAAGGTTTCCTACTTCTACAAAAAAAAAACTAACTACATCCGGTTCAAACAAAACCCTTAGAAAAGAACCGCGACACAAAGAAAAACCAAGGGGGAATAAATACACTACCTAACAAAAGAAAATCTTTTTGTCTTTTTCTTTCGACTTTACTCCCTCAAGAAACCTGTCGATCGATATCCATCATCGGAAAAAATCGAAAATTTTCAAAAGCTTTTATGCTTTGTTTTTCAACTACTATAACTAAACAACAGAAGAATAAAACTACTATACATACATACATACAACATATCCCCCACCCCACACTTTAAGTTGTGGCATGTTCCCATGACACACAATTAAAAAGCATAAGGTAAAGGAAACTTCCCTGAACATCTAGTCGGGGTCTGAGTCGAAGTCGAGCTCCATTCCTTGCCTTCGAACTAATGCGCATATCCATAAAGATAGCTTCTTCTCAGCCTTTTTGGGGTACACCCCACACTTATATTTCTCACTCAGTGCAACCTTCTATTTTGAGACCTTCACTTTCCACTCAACACTCGCAACTGGTTTTTCTTTTAGCACCCTTTTTTCTGCATTTATAACAAAAGTCACCAGCTCCTCACCCACTCTAAGAATGAGTTTTCTCTCGTGTATATCTAGTATAGCTCTTCCCGTCGCTAATAATGGTCTTCCTAGGATGAGGGGGACCTCCTTGTTTTTCTCCATTTTTACCAATATAAAATCTACGGGAAATGCGAACTTATCCACACGAAATAACACATCTTTCACTATCCCCTAGGGTATTAAAGTCGTTTGGTCTGCCAGCTGCAAAGAAATTGGCACCGACCTTATCTCTCCAATTATCTTTTCCACTTTCCTGTAAATAGATAGAGGCATAGATTAATTGAGGCACCAGAATCACATAGAGACTTATCAAAATTAATAGAGCCTAAAGAGCGTGGTATAGTAAAACTCCCTGGATTGCCACACTTTTGGGAGTTTACTTTGCAATATTACGCTGCAATGCTCTGTGAGCTTGAACACTAAGGTCTCCTCTACCTTCCTCTTCTTTGTAAGGATCTCTTTCAAGAATTTGGCATAACCAGGAATTTGTGAGAGCACTTGTGTGAATGGTAAATTTACATGAACCTGTTTTAGCACATCTAGAAATCTCCCAAACTGCTTGTCTAGCGTTTCTCTATTTTGCTTTTGAGGTAAGGGTAAAACAGGCATATACTGGCTTTCCTCAGGTTCCTCCCTTCTTGATTTTTCTTCTTCTTCTTCTTCTTCTTCTTCTTCTTCTTCTTCTTCTTCTTCTTCTTCTTCTTCTTCTTCTTCTTCTTCTTCTTCTTCTTCTTCTTCTTCTTTGAGCCTTTATTATTTTTATCAACAACATTCTTCAGCTTCTCCCCACTTTCCCTTTCAAGTATCACATGCTTCTGGATCGGGGTGGGATCTTTCAACACTTGCCCACTTGTAAAAGTTACTACATTCATTGTTTCTTTGGGATTCTTTTCAGTATCAGAGGGGAGAGTGCCTGGAACCTTCTCAGATAATATTGTTGCAATTTGTCCCACTTGTCTCTCCAGGTTTTGCAAACCAATGCCCAATTCTGTGATAGCTTCTCCATGAGCGTCTACTCTCTCATCTGTCTTGATAATGAAAGCCTTCAGTAGATCTTCTAGACCAGGCTGGACGGGCAGTTGAGGCTAAAATTGCTTCCTCTGCTGATGTTGGTATACTGGAGCTCCTTGTCCCTGCAGTCTAGAGTTATTTTGGTGCCAAGCATTCGCAGTACCTCCAGGTAAACTCCATAAAACATCGGGGTGCCTCTGACCCATTGCATTGAAATTGTAGTTTCCCACAACATTCACCTCCTCAGTTGAGTCTTAACACCCATGAGTATCACAAACTGCATGAGGCTCACTTTGTATCGAGGCTAAGGTCAACTTCCTTATCTCTTTGGCCATAGCATCAAGTTGTACCTACACAAATGTGTTAGCATCAACCTGGTAAACACCAGTTGATCTTTTTATTTCTGCACTCTTAGAGGGCCATTGATTAGCATCTTCAGATAAATCATCAAGAATTGTAACTATCTCCTCTGGAGTCTTCTTCATCAACGGGCCTCCAACTACATTGCTCAACGTTTTATGTGAGGCCAAAGTCAATCCATCCCAAAAGTCCTGGAGTTCCATCCAAAGTTCAATTCCATTATGTTGACACTTTCAAACAATCTCCTTAAACCTATCCCATGCTTCAAAAACAGTTTCAGTATCTTTCTGGCAGAAGTTATGGATTTCTCTTCTAAACTTGCTCGTTTTAGCTGAGGAAAAATATTTATCAAGATATTTTCTGGTCATCTCCTCCCAAGTTCTAATTGAGCCCGTGGGCAAGATTTAAGGCCACTATTTTGCAACATCTTTAAGTGTGAAGGGAAATGCCCTTAAGTACACTGCATCTTGTGACACACCATTATATTGAAAGGTGTTCATAATCTTCTCGAAGTCCATTAGATGTATATTTGGATCTTTGTTTGGATTCCCTCTGAAGACACAACAATTCTGAAGGGTTTGAAGCATCCCTTGCTTCAACTCGTTCGCTGCAATTGGAGGTGGTCTAACACTTGATAAACCTTGTTTATAAACCGGTCTAGCATAGTTGCCAAGTGGTCTCCCAGGCATGGGAGCTATATTTCTGAACTGGTCTGCACCCAAGGGTTGATTTTGAGCAATACTCTAACCCATCTCTTCTTTATAGATAATCTGTGCATCTCTAATAGCTGCTTCCTCAGCATCCCGTGCAACTTGTTCTCTTCATTGGGCTACCTCTCTTGCAGCCAAATCTACATTATCCTCACCGTTTTCAGCCATAGTTTCTTTGGTTGAGGATTTTCCAACCATTTCTGATGTCTTGTTGAGATTTCTTTCCTTCCTTAGCTGTCGCAGTTGTTTTTCAATTTCTGGCTAGTATGGTAGCACTTCCTTCATAGAAGCTCGAGTCATGCACCAATCTAAACCTGTAACCTGCGCACAATCAACAACACCAAACGTAAAAAGTGAAAAATAAAATAAAATAAAGTAAAATATTCTTGAATTATCACTACAAACTATTTCAAACACTATTGATTGCCAATCCCCAGTAACTGCGCCAAAATTGAATGAGCTCAGAACACACACTTAAATTATGCTCGCCAATCAAATATAGTACAATATAATATCGTATCCACAAGGATTGGATTTAAACAATATTCTCGTAGTTTCTAGCGTGATCGCTATCAAAGAGAATCAACAATTGAGGTTTATATGATTTCTAACTAAAATTAACTAAGAATCTAAAGCTATTGACTAATGACAATTGAAACAAAGATAAGCAAGGAAGTTATCAGTGGGAGAAAATAAGGGTTGATAGGATAGGTGCAAGATAATTGTTTGGGATCTAACTATAGATAATTCACTTCTAATATTCAAGTGAGTCTCTCGAATTCACTCAATTATTTGTTCAAACGTTTATCACAAACTCCTCTCTTGATTAAGTCTTAACCTCACAAGATGAGCCAATTTAAGCACGTGAAGATATGCAAGAATGCGTAATGGATTGGTCTTTAGGAAAACCTCTGCCAATTATTCTCCTAGATAGTTTTAATAAATGATTCAACTAGCCTCTTTCAATTACTAAGAAGAATTAATGAACTCAACCAACAATATAATGTAAAGATATCACAAGTTATGCCTCTCTTGATTACACGAACAAGTGAATATAGATGCAATAATTAAATCATCCAAAAATGCTTCAATACATAAAAACTAGAGTTATAATCCATAGAAAATCATCAATACACCAAATCCATCAAACCCTAAAGGGAGCTACTCCATAGATATTGAGAAATGTATCACAAATAAAGTTAAAGTAGAGAAAAGCATAAATGTAATCCAAACTCGTGTCTTGAGTGAGGAAGGAATGATGAAATCCTTGTGCTCGTGTTCTTCCAACTCCTCTTTTGCCTCCTTAGGTCGAATATGTGGCAAAAGTACAGGAAATAATATTTTTTCATGTATTTATACCAAGTAGGGTCGGGCACAAATGAAACCACCTTCTCCTAGCCGAAGTAGCATTTTCACTCTGTAAAACCACGACAGTGAAGATTTCTCAGAGTAAGTATTTTTCGTGCGTTTTGACATCCAGACTTGGTGCTCGACCCCCGAACACGATCCCGACTTAAATTCTTGGGCTTTTACTCAGACTTCAAAGCTCCAAATATCTTGAATTCATTCCATAACATCTACATAGCTTGGAATCACTCCTACAAGGCATAAAACACACAATAAGTGAAAAACACTCCCAATTAAAGCTCACACATAAATAAAGTGAAGTGAATTAGAGCAATAAGCGACTAAAATACGCAATTATAGCCTTCCATCAATACCCCACACTTAAACCATTGCCCATCCTCGAGCAATTAAACTACACTTTAAATAAACACGATCTTTTTTAACAACTCTCATAACTCATCACACCAAGAATATTTAAAACAGATTAAGTACAATACTGTAACATCCTAGCCTCAAGAATTGGCTCAAAAGCACCACGTATTATTTATAAGCAGATAACTTACTCTAACACAGAGGTCAACGACATTGCCTTTCCTTCATGAATTAAGTGCCCTCACACAACAATAGAGAGTAGTTTTGCACACAATAAAATTTAAGAACAATTAGGAACTCAAGATAGAAAGAATTCACTCACTCTCAGAAGTAACATTCATATGCCACACTAGACATACCATAGGCTTGCCCATAGTGTACTACTCAACTAATCAAGCCCATTCAGTCAAGGATCAAGTAGGACTTTAACTGGTTGTAATGTAGGCTGCGGGATGGGTAGGATACATTTGGATATAAGTGTGACTACACCTCCCTAAGCACTTTAATACATACATTTCATTGTTCAAAACCTTACACTTATCTCAAACCATAACTCCACCTTCACATCAATATACATCGACTTCCTACTTCTTTAAACACAATTACATTAAGAGTCACCATTATCAAAGAACATTTCTCATAATAATACAACATATTTTTCTTTCCTTTTTTTAAAAATTCAAATGGCTCTTATTGGTTTTTCAATACGGTGCACCATCTTCCTTAGTTCAATAGTTCCACTCAAAAGCCAAACCAACCACCACACACTTCACTTTTACAAAGTTAATAACAAATTCAAGTGCTCACGAGAGGTACAAGGTTCAAATAGATGGTCAATTCAAACAAATGGGTAGGACTTGTAATGTGGTTTTCAAAGAAACAAGATTACAGGCTCACCGAGGCTAACTACGATACATAACAATTAGGTGGGTAAAACCATATCATTGGCTCAACAAAGAAATGCCTATATCACTTCCTAGACTGAACAAAACTACTATTTCACTTCGCAAACACACGGGAAAAGTTCTAGACATCAAATGTAATGCACAGAATACACAAAACCTCACACACACATGGCACATAACTCACTCAGGATCGGACTAATCAAGACACTCTAGTCAAAGCAGTTAAGCAAAGTTAAGATCATACAATTTCTAGTACTTATACAAGAATAAAAAACTGAGCCTAAGCGTCACAACTAAAGCACTCACTCTATTCTCAAGGTATAATAAAGTTAAGAGATATTGTCTTCTATTCAATTCATAGCACAAGATTTCCTACTTCTACAAAATAAAAACTAACTACACCTGGTTCAAACAAAACCCTTGGAAAAGAATTGCGGCACAAAGAAAAACCAAGGGGGAATTAATACACTACCTAATAAAAGAAAATATTTTTGTCTTTTCTTTCGACTTTACTCCCTCAAGAAATTTGTCGATCGATATCCATCGTCGGGAAAAATCAAAAATTTTCAAAAACTTTTATGTTTTTTTTCAACTACTACAACTAACAAAAAGAAGAATATAAATACTATACATACATATATATAACATATCCCCACCCCACACTTTAAAATGTGGCATGTACCCATGCCACACAATTAAAAAGAATAAAGTAAAGGAAACTTCCCTGACCATCTAGTCGGGGTTTGAGTCAGAGTCGGGCTCCATTCCTCGGCTTCGAACTAATGCGCACATCCACGCAGATAGCTTCTTCTCAGCCTTTTTGGGGTACACCCCACACTTATCTTTCTCACGCAGTGCAACCTTCTCTTTTGAGCCCTTCACTTTCCACTCAACACTCGCAGTTGGTTTTTCTATTTGTACCCCCTTTTCTGCATTCATATCAAAAGTCACCATCTCCTCACCCACTCTAAGCATGAGTTTTCTCTCATGTATATGTAGTATAGCTCTACCCATCTCTAATAATGGTCTTCCTAGGATGAGGGGGACCTCTTTGTTTTTCTCCATTTTTACCACTATAAAATTTATAGGAAATACGAACTTATCCACCCAAACTAACACATCTTCCACTATCCCCTCGGGTATTTAAGTCGTTTGGTCTTCCAGCTGCAAAGAAATTGACACTGACCTTATTTCTCCAATCGCCTTCTCCAGTTTCCTGTAAATAGATAGAGGCATTAGATTAATTGAGGGACCAGAATCACATAGAGACTTATCAAAATTAATAGAGCCTAAAGAGCATGGTATAGTAAAACTCCCTGAATCTCCACATTTTTGTGGGAGTTTATTTTGTAATATTGCACTGCAATGATCTGTGAGCTTGACCACTGAGGTCTCCTCTACCTTGCACTTCTTTGTAAGGATCTCCTTCAAGAATTTGGCATAAGAAGGTATTTGTGAGAGCACTTCTGTGAATGGAAAATTTACATGAACCTATTTCAGTACATCCAGAAATCTCCCAAACTGCTTGTCTAGCTTTTCTCTACTTTGCTTTTGACGCAATGGTAAAACAGGCATATACCGGCTCTCCTCTAGTTCCTCCCTTCTTGATTTTTCTTCCTTCTTCTTCTTATTCTTCTTCTTCTTCTTCTTCTTCTTCTTCTTCTTCTTCTTCTTCTTCTTCTTCTTCTTCTTCTTCTTCTTCTTCTTCTTCTTCTTCTTCTTCTTCTTCTTCTTCTTCTTCTTCTTCTTCTTCTTCTTCTTCTTCTTCTTCTTCTTCTTCTTCTTCTTCTTCTTCTTCTTCTTCTTCTTCTTCTTCTTCTTCTTCTTCTTCTTCTTCTTCTTCTTCTTCTTCTTCTTCTTCTTCTTCTTCTTCTTCTTCTTCTTCTTCTTCTTCTTCTTCTTCTTCTTCTTCTTCTTCTTCTTCTTCTTCTTCTTCTTCTTCTTCTTCTTCTTCTTCTTTTTCATCGGGCCTTTCTTCTTTTTATCAACAACATTCTTCAGTTGCTCTCCACTTTCTTTTTTAAGTATCACATTCTTTTGGATCGGGATGGGATCTTTCAACACTTGCCCACTTCTCAAGGTTACAACATTCACTATTTTGTTGGGATTCTTTTCAGTATCAGCGGGGAGAGTGTCTGGAACCCTCTCAGATAATATTGTTGCAATCTGTCCCACTTGTCTCTCCAGTTTTCGCAAACCAGTGCCCAATTCTTTTATAGATACTCCATGAGCGTCCAGCCTCTCATCTGTCTTAAAAATAAAAGCCTTCGTTAGATCATGTAGACCAGGCTAAACGGGCTATTAAGGCTGAAATTGCTGCCTTTACTGATTTTGGTATGCTGGAGCTTCTTGTCCCTGCGGTCTAGAGTTCTTTGAAACTGGGGTGCCTCTGACCCATTGCATTGAAATTGTAGTTTTCCACATCATTCACTTCCTCAGTTGAGGCTTGACATTCATGAGTAGGGTGTTCTCTACCACATATATCACAAACTGCGTGAGCCTCATTTTGTATTGAGGCTAAGGTCAGCTTCCTTATCTCTTTGGCCATAGCATCAAGCTGTACCGGTACAGATGTGTTAGCATCAATCTGGTGAACACCAATTGATCTTCTTCTTTTTGCACTCTCAGAGGGCCATTGATTATCATCTTCATATAACTCATCAAGAATTGTAACTATCTCCTCTAGAGTCTTCTTCATCAACGGGCCTCCAACTACATTGCTCAACGTTCTATGTGAGGCCAAAGTCAATCCATCCCAAAAGTCCTGGAGTTCCATCCAGAGTTCAATTCCACTATGTTGACACTTTCGAACAATCTCCTTAAACCTCTTCCATGCTTTAAAAACAGTTTCAGTATCTTTCTGGCAGAAGTTATGGATTTCTCTTCTAAACTTGCCCGTTTTAGCTGAGGAGAAATATTTATCAAGAAATTTTCTGGTCATCTCCTACCAAGTTCTAATTGAGCCCGTGGGCAATCTTTAAAGCCACTATTTTGCAACATCTTTAAGTGTGAAGGGAAATGCCCTTAAGTACACTGCATCTTGTGACACACCATTGTATTGAAAGGTGTTTATAATCTCCTCGAAGTCCATTAGATGTATATTTGGATCTTCGTTTGGATTCCTTCTAAAGACATAACAATTCTGAAGGGTTTGAAGCAGCCCTTGCTTCAACTCAAAATTGTTCGCTGCAATTAGAGGTGGTCTAACACTTGATAAACCTTGTTTATAAACCGGTCTAGCATAGTCACCAAGTGGTCTCCCATGCATGGGAGTTATATTTCTGAACTGGTTGCACCCAAGGGTTGATTTTGAGCAATTCTATGACCCCTCTCTTCTTCATAGATAATCTGTGCATCTCTAATAGGTGCATCCTCAGCATCTCGTGAAACTTGTTCTCTTCATTGGGCTACCTCTCTTGCAGCCCAATTCACATTATCCTCATCGTTTCCAGCCATAGTTTCTTTGGTTGAGGATTTCCCAACCATTTCTGACGTCTCGTTGAAATTTCTTTCCTTCCTTAGCTGTCGCAGTTGTTTTTCAATTTCTAGCTAGTATGGTAACATTTCCTTCGTAGAAGCTTGAGTCATGCACCAATCTAAACATGTAACCTACCCACAATCAACAACACCAAACGTAAAAAGAGAAAAATAAAATAAAATAAAATAAAATGAATTATTCCTGAATTATCACTACAAACTATTTCAAACACTATTGATTGCTAATCCCCAGCAACGGTGCCAAAATTTGATGAGCTTAGAACACACACTTAAATTATGCTCGCTAATCAAATATAGTATAGTATAATATCGTATCCACGTGGATTGGATTTAAACAATATTCTCGTAGTTTCTCGCGTGATCACTATCCAAGAGAATCAACAATTGAGGTTTATATATGATTTCTAACTAAAATTAACTAAGAATCTAAAGATATTGACTAATGACAATCGAAAGAAAGATAAGCAAGAAAGTTATCAGTGGGAGAAAATAAGGGTTGATAGGATATGTGGAAGATAATTATTTGGGATCTAACTATAGATAATTCACTTCTAATGTTCAAGTGAGTCTCTCGAATTCACTCAATTATTAGTTCAAACGTTCAACAAAAACTCCTCTCTCGATTAACTCTTAACCTCACAAGATGAACCAATTTAAGCACGCGAAGATATGCAAGAATGCGTAATGGATTGGTCTTTAGAAAAACCTCTGTCGATTATTCTCCTAACTAGGTTAAATCAATGACTCAACTAGCCTCTTTCGATTACTAAGAATAATTAATGAACTCAACCAACAATATAATGTAAAGCTATCACAAGTTATGCCACTCTCGATTACATAAACAAGTAAATATAGATGCAATAATTAAATCATCAAAAAATGCTTCAATACATAAAAAAAACTAGAGTTATAATCCACAAACAATCATTAATACACCAAATCCATCAAACCCTAAAGGGAACTACTCCATATATATGGAGAAATTCATCACAAATAAAGTTAAAGTAGAGAAAAGCATAAATTCAATCCAAACTCGTGTCTTGAGTGAGGAAGGAATGATGAAATCCATGTGCTCGTGTTCTTCCAACTACTCCTTAGCTACCTTAGGTCTAATGTGTGTCAAAAGTCTAGGAAATAATGTTTTTTCATGTATTTATACCAAGTAGGGTCGGGCCCAGATGAAATCACCTTTTCCTAGCCTAAACAGGATTTGTACTCTGTAAAACATGCGCAGGCGCGATGCATGGGGCGACGCGCCATGCAGGGCATTAGTGGGGAAATACAGAGAGTTGATTCTGACAGGAAGCAGAGATTTGTAAAGCTGTGGCACCCCACGTACCGCCCCACACGCCGCAACAGTGAAGATTTCTCAGAGTACGAAGTTTTCCTGCGTTTTGATATCCAGACTTGGTCCTCGACCCCCGAATATGATCCCGGCTTAATCCTTTGGGATTTTACTGAGACGTTAAAGCTCCAAATAGATTTAATTCATTTCATAACATCTACATAACTCGGAATCACTCCTACAGGACATAAAACACACAATAAGTGCAAAACACTCCCAATTAAATCTCACACATAAATAAAGTGCAGTGAATTAGAGTGCAATAAATGACTAAAATACGCAATTATAGCCTACCATCAAAGAGCAATATCAATAAATTCTTAGATTTCATGACAGTTAGGACATGTAGGAAGACGTACCTCACTTGTTCCTTCATCTTCCATGAGACCAAGTTCACCTGAGTCTTCATCGCTATCTTCTTTGATGGCCAAGAAGCACATGTTGGCAATTTCTTCGTGATCAGATTCTTCTTCATCACTCCAAGCTACAAATGATATTTTCTTTTGAAAGTTCTTGCTTAGTTTCTTTTTCAGTCTTGAATGTGTCCATGTTTTACACACTCGTAGCATCTTCCATCATTTTTGTTATTATCATTGTTCATCTTCCCTTTTCTGAAATTTGATTTACCTCTTCTGTGATTTCTGGTTTTCTTCATTATGCTTGTTACAACTTTGAAAAACATAGCTATGTTCTCATCTTGTTGTCCTCCTCCTCCTCCTCCTCCTCCTCCTCCTCCTCC
>AWOL01S0005176.1:0-21235 GCA_000715115.1 Nicotiana otophora
AAGATTGGTTTTAACTTATTTTCATATATTTTGATACTAGATTTATTGCTTTCCTAGGTAGTTCCTTATGTTTTCTTTTTCCTAAGATTGTTGGAGTTACTTTCCAAGATTGACTTGGTTTTTGTTTCCTAGTGTTTTTCCTATTCCTAAGGTATTTGGACTTGTTGTCCAAAGTAGTTTAGGACTTTATTTCCTTGGTTTTATGTAGGAATTTCGTGATCCCCTATCTATATAAAGGGGTGTCTTCTTTGTTTTTAGATTTTTAGATTATAGACAATATCAATAAAAATTGTGAGATTTTTCTTGCACTCTTGTGTGTGGCTACTCTTGGATTTATTCTTCAACCTTCAAGACTCAACTTAAGGTGGTAAGATTAAACTCTTTCGAAATCTTAGATCACTTCTAGGTATTCAAGAAAGGTGATAAGTTTAGGCTTATTGTTGTTCTTGTTATTCTAAAGGGTCGGGTTTCACAATCTATCTCTTGTTTTTAATTCTCTACCAAAGGCGATTAGTTCTTTGTTAGCTAATTGTTGTTGTTAGGATTCAACTTCAAGAATAGACTTCTTGAATTCAAGAAACTCTTTCTTAAATTCAATCTATCTTTAATTCTTTGTTGTTTTTTTGTTTCTTTATTTTCTTTTAGCTTCCGCACGTTTCTTGATTTTCTTTAGTAATTCTGGGACCCCTATCGTGTTGTTATCACCAAGTGACCCAATCCACGAGACCACATTGTCTCAATACTTATAAACCATCTCATATTCTCCTTACGCGCACAATAGCATCGCCAACTGGCACACCCATTCTGCAAGACCTTCTGTGAATCCGGAGCTACTTACTTCCTTCCTCCAATACTGCACCGCATACCCAATGATAACATAGAACATTCCAGGCTGTTTTAACTAATGCTATGCTTTGTAAGTCTTTCCAATGTGTCTTTAATTCTTATATATATTCATGAGTTGAAATTGTGCCCTTTATGGGAAACGTATTTCAAGATTAAATGATGTGTTACTCGTTTACGCTTCTAACTTGTGCATTAATTGCCAACCATTTTACTTTATTTCTTAGAAAGGAATTCATTCTATTTAAGTCTTCACTGCTAATAACTTAAAGTTGTGACTTACGGAATACTCTATCTGCTGAAACTTATGTTGATGATCCTTGAAAGAAAGTGTGGAATATGAAGTACGGTCTCCGTGCCATGAATAATGAATCTTGTGAATGGCCAAAGAGCCAAGGAAATATTGTTGTTGTGAGTGGTTGAAAATACTAATGAAGATTTATAAAATGTGAAAGATGATGAGGTGAATACATTTGTAATTATACTACCTTTGTGTGCAAAAACAAAAAAATGTTTTTGGGAGTATCATTAGCAAATTGAGGAGGGGTGGGTCATAAGACCCACACCCGAAACTACATGTGCCGGCGTAAGGGTGGATGGTGATGAATTGTGATTATTCCCCTTATTTTGGATGAGATTGATATTAGTTGTGAATAGGAAAGTCAACCCACACGGCATATATGGGAAGGCGGCCTAGCCGATCGGGTGGAGATCGGATGCCATGTTTCACACATGGTGGTACTACTCTTGGTAACACCCTATTTTTTTGCATCACATGTCAAACCACATTGTCCGTGGGGAGATGGCCTAGCCGATCAGGCGTGATCGGACTCCGTGCTAAAAACACGGTGGTATATCGGTGATAATTATCTCCTAACCAAAAATATATATTATTTTTTGTATTTTGAAAATTGGTATGTGTTAACTGGGCATTTGGATATTGTTGATTGTGATTTGTTGTTTCTACGATTTTCACTTTCTTATAATGGTATTCTATTTTTAAAGTGGACATTTAGCTTTACATACTAATATACCATATGTACTAGCGTCCTTTTTGATGGGGGCGCTGCATCTTCAATGGATGCAGGTGATTCATCAGCAAGTAGTTTTGACCCTCGTTAGCAGTTACTCTCTAGTCAGCAGGTTTTGGTGAGCCCTACTCTGTTCCGGGCTTCATGTCATTTGACGTTGTACGTTACATTTTGAGGTATAGCCAGGGCCTTGTCGCCGGCACATCCATACTACTCTTTTGTTGTACTTATAGGCTCCGTAGACAAGTTGTGGGTAGTAGTATATGATGTTAGGAATTAAACTAGTGGGTGTTGGTATTTGGGCGAACATGTTTTTATCATATCAGTAAACTTGTTATATTTTGGAAATCATAAATGAATATCCTTTAGTAGTGGAAATTATTGTGGAACACTTGACTCTTCTCATGATCACCTGTACTGGTCCTTATATTTTTAATGGGCAACGTTGGGTAGAAGGCATCTAATAGGCTTACTTAACTGGGGTATCTCGGTTAAGCACCAATCGCGCTCCCCGAGGTCTGGGCATGACAGTAACCCAAAATGGTGGATGGATTGTTGGCGTTAGCTGACATTTCTGATTGATATTGCAAATGTGGTAATAGTTCTCCTTGTGAAACACCGAGATGGTGCACTCTAGAATGGTACAGTTAGATATCAATACTCAAATGTTCAGAAAACTCAAAAGATATGCACTGGAACCCTAGAAGGGATAAATATTTACCTTAGTATGATAGCTCACGTCACTAGTAAAGATAGAATGTTAGGCGACCCGAAGAGCCAGTGAGATGGTGCAAGGGGAGCTAAAAGCGAAAGAATGTTTTGTTGAAGTTCTCAGAATAAAGTGATTGATAAAAATATTAGCAGGAGAATAAGAAGAGAGTAAATGAAGTATTAAGAGTAAGATGTGATAAATGAATAACGATAAATCAAAATATGAAAGGATGACAGAGTCGATAGTCAAGTGAAGGAAAAGACAAGAGGTGACAATCCTTGAGACAATAAAAGAGTAGAAGCCAAAAAGTCATATCCTCATTTCACGAAATGAGTTGGTGACTCCAACGTGATTAACAGAAGGAAAAGTTAGACCCCCAGAGTAATAGAAATCAGTATGGCCTAGTGAACAAGATACATTGAACATGAACTAGGGATCGGAAGATTTGATAATAGTCGATATCATGAGAATTTCAGAGATCGCATTCCAGCAATAATAGAATGGACAATAGAAGAATAACCTTTAAAGGTCATTCAGGAAGACGTTTCCCTAAAGCAAGCACTGTGAGTAGAGTTAAGCTTAAGAGCCTAAGTGTCCCAGTTACACTAGGTGTCACCCTTGTGTGTAAGATATTTAGTTATCCTTGGTACAAAAGTATAGTATCGTCTCGAATTCACTCTATTATTAGTTCGAATGTTCAATAGAAACTCCACTCTCGATTAAGTCTCAACCTCACAATACGAACTAAGTTAAGCTCGATGAAGATATGCAAGAATTCATAGTAGATTGGTTTGTAAGAGAACCTCTTTCGATTATTCTCCTAACTAGGTCTAAACAATAATTCAACTAGCCTCTTTCGGTTACCAAGAAAAATCAATGAATTCAACCAACAAGATAATACCAAAAAACACAAGTTACGCCTCTTTCGATTACATAAACATGTGAATATATATGCAACAATTAAAACACCCAAAACGATTCAATACATAAAACTAGAGTTAATATCCACAAACAATTCTCAATACACCAAATCCATCAATCCCTAAAGAGAACTACTCCATAGATATGGAGTAATTCATCACAAATAAGTTTAAGTTAAAAGAAAACATAAACGATCCAAACCCTTATCTTGAGTGAGGATTGTATCATAAAAGCTTTGTGCTCTTTCTTCTCCCGCTTCTCCTTAGCCTCCTTAGGTCTAAATTATGTCAAAAGTCCTCAAAATACCGTATTTCCATGTATATATACCAAGTAGGGTCGGGCCAAACGAAAACACCTTCTCCTACACGAAATAGGACACTTTTAGGACATGGACGTGCGTGGCCGCGCACCTGGAAGTGTACTCACACACTTGATCGTGCATTTTTCACACTGTTCTGCCCCAAGTGCGCCCCCTGTGCGTGATCGCGCACCTGGGTGGTATCAGTTGGGAATTTGGTAAAACTTAAAGCATGAATGTTGTAGCTCTTTTTAAATAGCTTTGTGGATCCCAAACGGATTTCTGAGCAAAAAGTTATGTGCATTTTACTGGCCAATGCGCAGTATGCCTGCTTGATTCTTCGTTTCGTTCTTAAAGTGCACTATCATCAGTTGATCCCCGAACACAATCCCAACTTAATCCTTGGGCTTTTTCCTTAGACTTCAAAGCTCCCGAATAGCTTGAATTTATTCCATAACATCTATATATATCGGAATCACTCATACAAGGCATAAACACATAATTAGTGAAAAACACTAGCGATTAAAGCTCCAACTCAATTAAAGTGCAGTAAATTAGAGTGCAATAAGCGACTAAAATATAAGATTATAGCCTACCATCAACACCCCACACTTAAACCATTGCTCGTCCTCGAGCAATCAAACCACACTTTATATAGACACGGTCGTTTTAAACAATTCTCGTAACTCATCATACCAAGAATATTTAAAATAGACTAAGCACAATAGTGTAACATCCTAGCCTCAAGATTTGACTCAAAAGCACCGCGCATTATTTATAACCTGCTCACTTACCCTAACATAGAGGTCAACAACATTACCTTTCCTTCATGAATCACGTGCCCTCACTACAAAAGAGAGTAGTTCCACACACCATAGAAATTAAGAACAATTAGGAACTCGAGATATAAAGAATTCACTCACTCTCAGAAATAACATTCTCATGCCACAAAAGACGAAACGTAGGCTTGCCCGTAGTGTACTACTCCACTAATTGAGTTCATTCAGTCAAGGATCAAGTAGGACTTTAATTGGTTGTAATGCAAGCCGCGGGACGGGTAAGATACATTTAGATATAAGAGTGACTACACCTCTCTAAGCACTTTAATATATATATTTCATTCAAAACCCCACATTTATGTCAAACCATACTCCACCTTTACATCAATATAAATTAACTCCCAACTTCTTTAAGAACAATTGCATCAAGAGTTACCACTTATTAATGAGTATTTTTCACAACAATACAACTATATTTCTTATTTTTCAATTTAAGTGTCTCTTACTTTTTTCGAATCAATGCACCTTTCTCCTTATTTCAATAGTTCCACTCAAAAGCCAAACCAACCACCCCACACTTTAACTTTTACACAATTCATACAACTTCAAGTGCTCACTAGAGGTAAAAGGTTCAAATAGATGGTCAATTCAACAAATGGGTAAGGCTTGTAATATGGTTGCCAAAGAAACAAGATTACAGGCTCAACGGGATTAACTACGATACATAACAATTTGGTGGATAAAACATATAGCTGGCTCAACAAACAACAACAACAACAACAACCCAGTATAGTCCCACTAGTGGGGTCTGGGGGGGGTAGTGTGTACGCAGACCTTACCCCTACCCTAGGATAGAGAGGCTGTTTCCAAATGACCCTCGGCATCCTTCCCTCCAAGAACTCCCCACCTTGCTCTTGGGGTGACTCGAACTCACAACCTCTTGGTTGGAAGTAAGAAATGCCTATATCACTTCCAAGACTGAACAAATCTACTATTTCGCTTTGTAAACACATGGGGCAAGGTCTAGACATCAAATGCAATGCACAGAATCATACAAACCTCACACACACATGACACATAACTCACTTAGGATTGATTTATCAAGAAACTCTAGTCAAAGCAGTTAAGCAAAGTTAAACTTATACAAATTAAGGTACTTATGCAAGAGTCAAAAACTGAGCCTAAGCATCACAACTAAAGCACTTACTATTCTCAAAGCATAATAAAGTTAAGATAAGTTGCCTTCAATTCAATTCATAGCACAAGGTTTCCTACTCCTAAAAAATAACTAACTACATACGATTCAAAACAAAATCCTTGGAAAAGAACCGCGGCATAAAGAAAAATCAAGGGGGAATTAATACACTGCCTAACAAAATAAAATCTTTTTGTCTTTTTCTTTCGACTTTAATCCCTCAAGAAACCTGCCGAATGATATCCATCGTCGGGAAAAATCGAAAATTTTAAAATTTTTATGGTTTTCTAATTTTTTTCTATCAAACTACTACAACTAACAAACAAAAACTAAGACTAATATACATACAAATATACTCCACCCCACACTTTAAGTTGTGGCATGTCCCCATGATACACAATTTAAAAGTATAAGGTAGAGGAAACTTTCCTAAATCTCTACCCGAACTAGTGCACACATCCACGTAGACAACTTCTTATCAGCCTTCTTGGGGTACACCCCACACTTGTCTTTCTTAATCACTGGGACCTTATCTTTCAAGCCTTTCACTCTTCATTCTACACTCACAGCTGGCTTCTCTTTTCTCACCCCCATCACCACGTTCATCTCAAAAGTCATAGTCTCCTCACCCACTCTAAGCATGAACTTTCTATCATGTATACTAAAATCGCTCTACCCATTGCTAAGAATGGTCTTCCTAAGATAAGGGGAGCCTCTTTATTCTCCTCCATCTTCAACATAATGAATCTACAAGAAAAACAAATTTATCTACCCGAACTAAGACATCTTCTACTATCCCATCGGGTATTATAGTTGTTTGGTCCTCCAGCTGCAAAGATATTGGCGCAGACCATATCTCTCCAAGCTCATTCTCCAATTTCCTGTAAATAAACAAAGGCGTTAAATTAATTGAGGCACCAGAATCACACAAAGACTTATCAAAATTAAGAGTGCCTAATGAGCAAGGTATAGTAAAATTCCCTGGATCTCCACACTTTTGTGGGAGTTTGTTTTGCAAGATTGCATTGCAATGCTCTGTGAGCTTGACCACTGATGTCTCCTCAATCTTCCTTTTCTTTGTAAGGATCTCCTTCAAGAATTTTGCATAAGCTGGCATTTGTGAGAGAACTACTGTGGATGGAAAGTTTACATACATGTCTCAGTATATCTAAGAATCTCTCAAACTGTTTGTCCAGCTTCTCTCTATACAGCTTTTGGGGAAAGGGTAGAGCAGACATATGCTCGCTCTCATTAGATTCCTCCCTTCTTGAAGTTTCCTCCTTCTTTTTCTCAGCTCCTTTATTACCTTTCTTCTTATCAACTTCATTTTTCAGCTGCTCCCCACTTTCTTTTTCAGGCACCTCTTTTTGGATTGTAGTGGGATCTTTCAATACTTGCCCGCTTTCAAGGTCACAACATTTACCGTTTCCTTGGGATTATTTTTAGTATCAGCTGGCAGAGTACCTAGGATTCTCTCGGATAATATAGTTGCAATTTGTCCCACTTGTCTCTCCAAGTTGCGCAAATCTGTCCCAAGTTCTTTGATAGCAGCACCATGAGCATCTAGCCTCTCATCCGTCTTGACAATAAAGGACTTCATTAGATCTTCTAACCCAGACTGTATTGGCTATTGAGGCTGAAACTGCGGCTGAAACTGCGGCCTCGCCTGATTCACAAAACCAGGAGCTCCTTGTCCTTGAAATCTGGGATTGTTTTGTTGCCATGCATTTGTTGTACCCTAAGGTGAACTCCATGAAAAACTGGGTGCTTCTGACCCATTACATTGAAGTTATAATTCCTAACAGCATTAAATTCCTCAATTGAGGCTTGACACTCATGAGTAGGGTGTCCTCTTCCACATATATCACAAGCTGTGTGATTCTCACTCTGTATTGACGCTAAGGTCAGCTTCTTTATCTCTTTTGCCATGGCATCAAGTTGTATCTGCACAGATGTGTTAGCGTCAACTTAGTGAACACCGGTTGATCTTCTTCTTTCAGCAATTTCAGAGGGCCATGTATTTGAGTCTTTAGATAACTCATTTAGAATTGTGACTATCTCCTCTGGAGTCTTTTTCATCAATGGGAATCTCTAGCTGAATTACTCAATGTTCTTCGTGAGGCTGGTATCAATCCATCCCAAAAATCCTGGAGTTGCATCCAGAGTTGAATCCCGCTATGTTGACGCTTTCGCACTATCTCATTAAACCTCTCCCAAGCTTCAAACACAGTTTCTGTCTCGTTCTGGGAGAAGTTATGGATTTCTCTTCTAAACTTACCCGTCTTAGCTGATGAAAAATATTTATCAAGAAATTTTTTGGTCATCTCATCCCATGTTCTAATCGATCTATTAGGCAAACTGTGAAGCTAGTGCTTTGCATCATCTTTGAGTGTGAAATAAAATGCCCTTAAGTAAACTGCATCTTGTGACACACTATTGTATTGAAAGGTGTTCATAATCTCCTCGAAGTCCATCAGATGATTGTTTGGATCTTCGTTCATCTTTCCTCTAAAAACGCAGTTGTTTTGATTAGTTTGGAGCAATTCTTGCTTCAGCTCAAAATTGTTAGCTCCAACTGGAGGTGGTCTCACACTTGATAAGCCTTGGTTGTAGACCGGTCTAGCATAATTGCCAAATGGTCTCCCAGCACCGGGAGCTATATTTCCGCTGCACTCAAGGGTTAATTCTGAACAAGTCTCCGAGCCCTTTCCTCATCGTGGATAAGTTGTGCATTTCGAAGCGTTGTCTCCTCAACAACTTGTGCAACTTTTTCTCTTTGCTGGGCTGCCCCTCTTGCAGCCAAATCAACATTATCCTAGTCTCCCGCCATAACTTCTTTGGTTGAGGATTGCCCAACCTTATATGTATTCGCGGGGAGATTTATTTCTTTCCTCAGATGTCGCAGTTGCTTTTCAATTTCCAGCTCGTATGGTGTAATTTCCTTCCCAGAGGATTGAGTCATGCACCAATCTAACTTGTAGCCCGCGCACGATAAAGGAACACCAAAACGTAAAAAGAGAAAAATAAAATAAAAAGAAAAACATTCCTGAATTAGCACTACAAACTATTTTCAACACTATTGATTGCCAATCCCCGGCAACGACGCCAAATTTGATAAGCGCAAAACACACACTTAAATATGCTCGCTAGTCGAATATAGTATAATATAATATCATATCCACAGGGATTGGAGTTAAACAGTATTTTCGTAGTTTATAGCTTGATTGCTATCAAAGATGATCAACAATTGAGATTTATGTGATTAAAACTAAAATAAACTAAGAGTCTAAACTATTGGCTAATGAAAATTGCAACAAGAGTAGGCAAAGAAGATATCAATGGGAGAAAATAGGGGTTGATTGGATAGGTGCAAGATTTCTAGGGTTTAACTCTAGTTAATTCACTTCTAAGGTTCAAGTGAGTCTCTCGAATTTACTCTATTATTGGTTCGAATGTTTAGTAGAAACTCCTCTCTCGTTTAAGTTTCAACCTCACAATATGAATTAAGTTAAGCTCGGTGAAGATATGCAAGAATTCGTAGTGGATTGATTTGTAAGAAAACCTCTTTCGATTATTCTCCTAACTAAGTCTAAACAATAATTCAACTAGCCTCTTTCGATTACTAAGAAAAATCAATGAATTCAACCAACAAGATAATACAAAAAAATCACAAGTTACGACTATTTCGATTACATAAACATGTGAATATATATATGCAATAATTAAAACACCCAAAATGATTCAATACAAAAAACTAGAGTTAATATCCACAAACAATTCTCAACACACCAAATCCATCAATCCCTAAAGAGAACTACTCCATAGATATGGAGTAATTCATCACAAATAAGTTTAAGTTAAAAGAAAACATAAATGATCCAAACCCTTATCTTGAGTGAGGATTGAATCATAAAATCTTTGTGCTCTTTCTTCTCCCGCTTCTCCTTAGCCTCCTTAGGTCTAAATTATGTCAAAAGTCCTCAAAATACCGTATTTTCATGTATATATATCAAGTAGGGTCGGTCCCAAACAAAAACACCTTCTTCTACGCAAAATAGGACACTTTTCCGGAGTTGGACGTGCGCGGCCGCACACCTGGAAGTGTGCTCGCGCACTTGATCGCGCATTTTTCACACTGTTCTGCCCCAAGTGCGCGCCCCGTGCATGAGCGCGCACCTGGGTGGTATCAGTTGGGAATTTGGTAAAACTTAAAACATGAATGTTGTAAGGCTTTTAAATAGCTTTCCAACAATATATTGTGGATCCCAAACGGATTTCTGAGCGAAACATTATGTGCATTTTACTGGCCAATGCGCAGTATGTCTCCTCGATTCTTCGTTTCATTCTTAAAGTGCACTATCATCCGTTGATCCCCGAACACGATCCCAACTTAATCCTTGGGCTTTTACTCAGACTTCAAAGCTCCCGAATAGCTTGAATTTATTCCTTAACATCTACATAGATCGGAATCACTCCTACAAGGCATAAAGCATATAATTAATGCAAAACACTAGCGATTAAAACTCCAACTTAATTAAAGTGCAGTAAATTAGAGTGCAATAAGCGACTAAAATATAAGATTATAGCCTACCATTAGAGGATCTCCCCTAAGTACTACCATGAAGACTAGTTGAGGAAATAAGGAAGAAGGCTTCAACCTAAGCATAGTGACCTAAAGAAGAAATGATCTTGTAACAACAGTCTCACTACAACATCGTATGCACTCTATAAGAAAGTGGCACCTATTGTGACTAATGAACGGGAAGTAAAATCAAAAGTAATATTCGAGACCATATGGGTTGCATAGAATTCCAATATGTGTGGGCACTAAGATAAGCCAAGTATTCATGCAAAAAGTGGCAGAATGACTAGAAAAAGGAATTGCTTACATTTAAAGACAACTGAGAAGGCACGGAAGAAAATCTATGTTGCTAGCAATTTAAAGGAAGATTGTGAGTAGTATAAATATGTGTAGGTCGCAAGCTAAAGTTTGGTAAAGCAACAAGGTTTTAGGTAGATAGGAGTAAGAATAAGAAAAGGTGAGTGAGAGGGTGACAAGAATGGGTAAAGCCTCGGGATTAAGCCCATTAAAACAAGAGAGCTGATAGTTTCCACAAGTTGTAGAAAGCTCAGTATAGCCTGAATGAACACAAAGGAGTTTAAAACTAGGAGCATTTAGAAGAGATGGAATGTTGCCCTGGTAGTAATGTAAGGGTGTAATTGTGATAGATGATAAGAGGTTGATGTTTAGGACTTCGATTGAGTAAGGATTCAAAGAGAAGATATTTCATGAATTGCACGGGATTAGAATACCCCCCATAAGATAAATCACATTGGGATTCTATAAAATACCGTTATTAAAGTATAGTATCGTCCCTAGGTGGATCAGGCAAATAACTTCAGATGTTCCACAATGAGACATGGGCCCCAGTGATAATGTATTACGTAAGGAGTTTCAAGTTATTAATGGTAGAATACAGATCAACATTAAGGTGAATCAACAATAGATGGATAAAAGTTCCAATGTATGAGTTAAGATTAGGCTATCATCCATAAGATGAATAGTAATGAGGAAGCATTAAAGGACTTAGATTTATATATATAGGATAAGCAGCGAGAGAGTAACCTAGAGTTAGGTAGCAAACCACGGTAATAATAAACCGAAGTAAGTTTTATGGTATAGTATGACCTACCTAGATGCAGTAAAGCCATAAGGATAGATAACTGAGTCTATGAAACAAAATATAGCAATAGTTGTAAGTTCAAATAAGTACCGAGCGCAGAACATCAATACACCTACAGATGCCTAGAGGGACAACTTGTCATAGTTCTATATATGTTCACAAAATGATGCCTAGAGATTGGCTATAAGCTGGAGGAAAAAGGAGAGAAGATCGCATAGGAGCACATACAAGGACAAAATCGTACAGGCTGCATGACATAGGAGCACATAGCAACTGTTACGATATTGGAAGAATTCCAACCACAAGTCGTGGTGTGAAAAAGAGACCTAAAGGGGGGAATGCCCTAACATTTGGATTTATTCACAGAACAGTTGCCTAGCTGGAAAGGATATTATTCAAGTGAATGTAAGAGCTGGAGGTCATGAGACTGATAAGCGCATCAGTCAACATTAAAGGACAAAAGTTCCAAAGGGGGGAATGATGTTACACCTCATGTTTTCGTACGTAAGAGTATGTCGTAAGTAAATTGATGTAAGCTCACAAATGAGATTATATTTGAAAGTAAATAAAGTAAGTTAATCATGTTACCTTGAAGGTTACAAATATTTAAGATCATGAATAACAAGTACCAAGAGGGTTGGAAAGCTTAGAAGCTAAACAAATTGAAGAAAATAAGTTTCGTCGAAAGTTGACAAGTTTGGAATGTTATAACATGTATTTTTGGGGTGAGACTAGGGTTTTTAACATGATAAGGAGGTTATTTTATGGTTTATTTTAGTCGTATGATAGTCGTGTGTTATGTTTTGAAGTTAGGTGAGTTGTGAAACAAAAGTTGGCAAAGGTCATCACAAGTTACATTCATAATGTGCCCAAAATTAGGTCAAATATGGTAGAGCTTTCCTCTCAATATAATAAGAATTATGGGGTGATCCACATATAAAATTAAATATATACGAGTCTAGTTTCTAACTCATTAAATCGTTTGTCGATACGACATTGGAATAGATAGATATTCACATTTTCGCGAGATTGCACAAGCAGCTCCCAATGGGACCCAATTTGGCAATGGATGACTCTCCAACCTTTAAAGATCGGGGAAAGGCTGATTTGGGTTCATTTTCTTCGACCCAACCAGACCCTATACTCTCCCAAAAACACTCCCAAAACAGTATCCATGATTCTAGAATGAAAACCAAAGATAAAAACATGAATCAAATGCTAGAAATCCCGTCGTGCTACTGAGTTTCTTGTTCTTCTTGTGGTTGCTGATTTTTGTGATGTTACAGCTCGTGTAGGGATTTTTTTAAAGTGGTATATGTTCTGGACAATACTCTCAAAATGGTTTCATATCAACCCTAAGTGATTTCAACCTCGCAGGAACGGAAGAAGGCGCATAAGCGGAAGGTGTCTCGCACCTGCGAAGCCGCAGGTGCGGCTACTTGACCACAGGTGCGAATGTCGGGGCTGGGCAGTGTGTTCTTTAAAAACGAGGGCTTGGCTCATTTTCTCCATGAGAGCCGGTCTTGGAGCGAGTTTGGAGCTCATTCTTCGTCATCAATGCCAAGGTAAGTGATTCCCACTTATTATAAGTTAAATACATGGTTTGCATAAACATGGAAATTAGTGTAAATTGTGGGGTTTTTGGTAGAAGACCTAGAATTTGGTATTTTTGGATTTTGACCACGAAATTGGGCATGGAATTTAGAATAAACTATATATTTGAGTTCATGAGGTTATGGGTAAAGTTTATCTTCAAAGAATTTCGGAATCCGGGCACGTAGGCCCGATGGTGATTTTTATCGACTTTTTGATCGGGGTTAGAAATTGTTATAAATTGGATTATATTGAGTATTTGAGTATATATTAATGGGTTTTCATAATTATTGGCTAGTTTTGGAGCTTTGTGCATCGATTCAAGTTGTTTGAAGGGCTCGGAAGCCGGTTATGGAACTAGGAGCGAGGTAAGTCTCCTTTCTAACCTTGTAAGGGGGAATTAATCCCATAGGTGAACTAAATTATTGTGTGCTTCTATTTGTGGGGGCTATGTACGTACGAGGTGACGAGAGTCCGTATGTAGCTACTAGATATGCCTACGTCCGGGTAGTTTTAGGCTCACATCATGCCTTGTTGATATTGTTATTGATTTATTTTTATTGTTTGCCTTGAGAGAGAGCGAGATTGAGTCTGCTTATTAAATATTTTGAAAGGAGTTGAAACTGAAGAACTTAAGATTTAAAAGGTAATTTTGAAAAGAATTGAGGAATAATATAATAGCTGAAGAAATCTATGTGTAACCGCATTGCATGTATGTTTTGTGAGCGGGGTAATTTCCTTAAAAAGCTACAAGCTGAATTTCCCTTATTTTGAAAAGAATCAAGAAAGAAATATGATTTTAATGTTGAATTTATATTTGACCGCGTCGCAAGTATGATCTGCGAGCGGGGTGATTCCTTAAATTTATGTTTGACCGCGTCGCATGTATGATTCGCGAGCGGGGTATTTCCTACTACTCTCATGGGAGTGGGCCGTTTGCCTCGGCAGATTAAATAGATGCATCTATGGTTCGTTCCATTCGACCCTCTAGCAGTGCACAAATTAAATATTTGTTGGATCAGGCCGTACGACCTCAACATGATTTGCGCATGCTTGTATTGCTTGCATTGAAATTTATAAATAATGATATTGCCTCCCTAGTCTAAGATAAATTGATAAATGATGAAATGTGAATTTGGAAACCTCTTATTAACAAGGGAATTGTTTACTTGATTCATGATTTTCTTGAGTTTACTGCCGTTTTTAATAAATCCATGACTAATTATATTATTGATGGCCACGGTAAGTGTCGAAGTCGATCCCTCGTCACTACTTCTTCGAGGTTAGGTGGGATACTTACTGGGTACGTGCTGATTTACATACTCATACTACACTTGCTGCACGTTTTGTGCAGGTACATATATGACTAGTGGCCTTGTGGGCGCAGAGGCGCGGTTATTACGGGGACTTAGGTGAGCTGCAGCTTATGTACGACCCACAACCAGCAGAGTCTCCTTCAGAGTATTGTATTTTCTTTCCTGTCCAAATTTGTATTCCAGACAGTTATTGTATTTTATTTTAAATTCCTAAAAAATGCTCATGCATTTGTGACACCGGTTTCTGGGGTGATTATGGTATGTTCAGTATTGAAATTGGAAAACATTGTTATTTATTCTATAAATTCATCTCTTACTAGATAAATTGAAGTAAATTTACGATTTCAAAAATATTAAAATGAGAATTTAACTAACTATTTAGTGTTGGCTTGCCTGACAGTGGTGTCCGGTGCCATCACGACCCTTAACGGATTTTGGGTCGTGACCTTGAACAATCAAAATTTTAAACTTTTTATGTTTTTTTCAATTTTTTCTATCTCTAACTACTAAAATTAGCAAAACCTAAAATACATACATACAACATACAAATATCCCCCTACACCACACTTTAAGTTGTGGCATGTCCACATGACACATAATTAAAAAGCATAAGGTAAAGAAAATTTCTCTGAATTTTCTTCTTTTCTGAGAACTTATGAACTCCACCCCAAATTCTGAATTCATTCCTCGTTTTCGCTCCTTGGGATTACTTATGGAGCTCATTAATCCCTATTCTTCAAAGAATACCTGCAAGACCCGCTCTTTTCTTTCTTTCTTGTCCTCATCTTGAGCGGTGAATTGCTCATTCATGATAATCCTTAACTTGTTTCTGCATTCTTTCACAGGATCAATCCATACATATTCCTGTAAATCTCCAAAAATAAAATCCACATGATCAAGGTTAGAATAAGAAAACAGATAAGAAAGGTCAAGTGAATATTCCTCAAGTATGTCCAAGACTATTTGTTTCTCATTCTCTTCTACCAAATGTTGCAAATGTGGAAAGGTGGATGGGGGTCTGAACTCTTCTTTCTTTGCTTCATTCCCAACCACATCCTTATTTTCAATCATCTCAGTTGAATCAGTCATCTTGAACATTGAAAAGCTTTCTCTGTGGATGCTCATCCTCTTGGGTAGGCTCATTATCACAGGGTATCTCCTCTATATATTCACCATCACAACGCAATGAGCTTTCTTAAAGTGTACTTATTATTTGACTTTCTTGCATTGTTAGGTTGTTCATGGCTTCATCATCTTGTGTAAATCTCTCTACCGGCTTATTTATGAACTTATACACAAGCTCTTCCAAACTGCCATTCTCCTCTTGAGGTGGTTATCTCACTTCGCTCCCATTCCAGTTATAATAAGGGTATTCATCCCAATCAGAGACAAGATTGTGCCCATATGAATCCTCATACCTGTACGGATTAGAAATAAAGTGAGACTGTTCAAAATACGAACCATAGGAGGAATACATACCTGCTCGACAGTCAACCCATAGATGATTTCCACCGCATTTAAAACACATAGCAGACCGCTGATAATATTCAGCTTCTAACTCTTCAACCGTTTTCTTAGTCTGGTTGCACTCCATCTTCACAGCATTTAGAGTTCAGAATCTAGAGTATCTTCTCCAACTTATTAGGAACTAAAAAACAAATCTTGAAATAACATTAACTAATAAAGAAAATAAAATAGAAAAGGAAAAAGAAAAGAAAAAAAACTAAAACCTAATTCCTGAATTAGCACCACAAACTCTTTCAAACACTATTGATTGCCAATCCCCAGAAATAGCGCCAAAATTTGACGAGCGCAAAACACACAATTAAATATGCTCGCTAGTCGAATACAGTAAAATATAATATCGTATCCATAGGGATTGGAGTTAAACAAATTATTTGTAGCTCGATTTCTATCCAAGAGGATCAACATTTGAGAATTATGTGATTTAATTTAATTAACTAAGAATCTAAACTATTGACTATTGACAAACAACACAAGTAATAAACAAAGAAGGATATCAATTGAGAGAAAACAGGGTCGATAGGATAGGCGCAAGATAAATATTTAGGATCTAACTCTAGATAATTTACTTCTAATGTTCAAGTGAATATCTCGAATTCACTTAATTATTGATTCAATTGTTTAGTAGAAACTCTTCTCTCGATTAAGTCTCAACCTTACAAGATGAACTAATTTAAGATCGGTGAAGATATGCACAAATTTGTAGTGGACTGGTCTTTAGGAAAACCTCTCTCGATTATCCTCCTAACTAAGTTTAATCAACAATTCAACTAGCCTCTTTCGATTACTAAGAAGAATTAATGACTTCAACCAACTAAATATAATGCAAAGATATCACAAGTTATGTCTCTCTCGATTACATTAACAAGTGAAAATAGATGCAACAATTAAAACATCCAAAACGATTCAATACATAAAACTAGAGTTAATTATCCACAAACAAGTAAATACACCAAATCCATCAAACCCTAAAGAGAACTACTCCATAGATATGGAGTAATTCATCACAAATATAAAGAAAAGCATAAAACGATCCAAACTCTTGTCTTGAGTGACAATTGAATGATGAATTCCTTGTGCTTTGGCTTCTCCACCTTCTCTCTAGCTTCCTTAGGTCTTAGATGTGTCAAAAGTCCAGAAAATACCGTTTTCCCATGTATTTATAGCAAGTAAGGTCGTGCCTAGACGAAATTCCCTTTTCCTAGCCGAAATAGGAAAACTTGCAAACTTATTACTTTTCATGCGCTGCACTGTGCGTAGCAGGGTGCGTAGCATTAGTGATTTTTCCTGACATACCACAAAAACCCAGCCTCTGAAGTTTGCTATTTTCTGACAAATATTTACACTGATGTGTTACACTGTGCGTCGTCCAGTGTGCCACACTAGTTGGGAATTTGGGAAAATGTAAAATATGAAAATTGTATCCCTTTTAAATAACTTTCCAATGATATATTGTGGAGCCCAAACGGATTTCTGAGCAAAACATTATGTGCATTGTATTGGACTCTGAGCAATATGCCTGCTTGATTTTTCGTTTCGTTCTTAAAGTGCGCTATCATTCGTTGATCCCCGAACACGATCCCAACTTAATCCTTGGGCTTTTACTCAGACTTCAAAGTTGCAAAATAGCTTGAATTTATTCCATAACAGCTACATAGATCGGAATCACTCCTACAAGGCATAAAACACATAATTAGTGCAAAACACTAGCGATTAAAGCTCAAAATCAATCAAAATGCAGTGAATTGGAGTCCAATAAGCGACTAAAATACATAACTATAGCCTACCATCAGGTATCTCGGTTGAGCACCAGTCGAGCTCCCCGAGGTCGGGGCGTGACGAAAACTCCTAATGCCCAATTCCTCCACGCGAATGTGAAACAGTTTACGCAAATATGAAGACATTCATGCCAAGATATATCGCGACCATGAGCCAACTATTGCGAATACAATGAAAAAAGTCCTCCAGACCACTCTTCTCTTTTCGAACGAGACACCTACCTCACAAAAGCTATGCTTACTTGACACCATGTTGCGACCTGACTAGTTGTTTTTAGCATTGAGAATAGATTCGGTAGTTTGAGGTCTTGAATAGCTTCATATGATGTATTATGACTTGCTTGTGTGGGTGGTTTTGATTTTGGGAAGTTCGGGATTTATTCGGAAGAGTAATTCTCAACTTGGAAGCTTTAAGTTAGAAGAGCTAATCAAGGTTTGACTTGTGAGTAAATGACCTCATATTTGTGTTTTGATGATTTTGATGGGTTTGTATGGTGATTTTTGACTTAGGCGTATACCCAAATTTGGATTTGGAGGTGTGTAGGATGATTTGGTTCTTTTTTTCGAAAGATAGCAATTTGAAGGTTTAGAAATTTTATATATTTGACCATGAGTTGACTTTGAGGCTATTGGTTTCGGATTATTTATCCTGGACTCATAATAGGTTTGTTTTGTCATTTGGAACTTGTGTGCAAAGTGTGGTTTCATTCCGAGTTGAATTGGTATGAACTGGCACGTGGTTGTGAATATTTGATGTTCTTGAAATTGAAGATTTTATGATGAGTTTTGGTGTTCGATTCTTGGTTTTGATGTTATTGATGATTTTTCGAGCCTTTAGGTAAGTTGGTAGTTTTTTGACAGGGTCCCGAGGGCCCCGTGTTCTATTCAAGGTGGTTTCGGATCATTTCGGATTGTTTTGGTATTGCTAGTTTGGGTTCTTTGCATTTGCGATAAGTGGTCGCAAATGTGACCACAACATTTGTGAGGGTTTTGTCGCTTCTCCGACCTGGGGGTGACTGGCAGACCTTGCATTTGTGAGCAAATGAGTCGCAATTGTGAATCTAGGCTTCTGAGACTGGCAGGAGGGGAGCCTCGCTTTTGCAAGGATTTGAGTCCCATTTGCGACTGTTGGAATGTTCACTTCTCCGAACTGGGCGTCATTTTTGCGACTGGAAGCTTGGGTTACTTCACATTTGCGAAGATTTTTGTTGCATTTGCGACATGTGCTGGGTGGGTCTTGGTTCCCATTTGCGAGCCTAAGGTCTCTTTTGCGATGGCCGTATTTGCGAACCTCTAGTCGCAAATGCGACATTTGCAGCTGGTTATAAGTTGTGTATTGTCATACCCAAAATCGGAGGTTCTAGATGGTCACCGTCTTACTTACTGAGAACCAATGTAACATATCCTTAACCATAATATCATATGTATAAATGGGTAGAAAAGGGCCGCCATGAGATATTCTGATGAAAACATTGAAGAAAACTCGACAAAGGACAACCCAAAATGATATACAAGCTTATATATATGAGACATACGTGCCTACAAGGCCGCCATGGCCATTAATAGATGTAACATCTGTTAATAAGCCTCTAAGAAGTACATAAACAACTTAAGGTCAGGACTACCCTTAACATATGTACATAAGCATGCCGACCCCAAAGGGCAACTCCAGAGCAAATGGAGTGTAACAACACCTTCCGCTGAGCTGGTAACCTACTGGGAGGAACGTCAACCTGTCTATTGGGATCTGTGAGCATGAAACACAGCGTCCCCAGGTAAAAGGGACGACAATACGAATAAAATACCGAGTATGTAATACAGAAAAGCATAAATAAGAAAAGTAATTTAAATAAAGATAGAGAAGATACAACATGTAACATCTGAGTGCCTCTGAGGGCGAGGGACCTATATATATATATATATATATATATATATATAGGTCTTTTACTTTTAAAACATACGCCTCTGTGAGCATCATCATCATCATCACCATCATCATATCGTACTCGGACGTAATAGGCTCGGTAAAAATTTATCCGGCAATCATAAGGCTCGGTAGAATCGTACCCGACCACGTGGAGCTCGCTAAAACCAAAGAGATCAGTGGTTGAATAATAGGTAGTCGTACCCGACCGACTACAGTGCGGCTCGGTAGAGTAAAATAAGTACATATATAATATGCATGCTGGACTCATAGAATCACATTCTAAATCTTTCGGAGTGACGTAAGGTCGTTGCACCTTCGATAAACATTATGGACATCCATACCATCATTATTAACCTCAATAGGATTCAAGGATCATATATACATGCTTAGAATAATATTATATGGAAACAACAACATGGATAGTCTTAGATGCTAGGAGTAGATCTGTTATGAAATAGCATGTCGTTTACGTTCGTTTCAATTTCGATCATGCCAAAAGAAAGAAGGAATTACTATAACATACTTTATATCGAATCCTTGTTTATTCACTCGAGCTTAGCCTCCTTTACTCTGAATTTACAATCAACAATAAGGACACCAACGTTACCATAATAAACTTAACATCTTTTTTCTAGAAACAAACTCATTCTATAAGAAATCAGACAACATCTCTCCTTAATTTATGCACTTCCCCAAGGCTAAGCTACAACAAAAATACATGCAACAACTTACAATACATTCTCAGCACGACGGCAAGCTCAAACAATCAACAACACTATACCTACGATTTTCAGAAAATTGGGCAGCACCTATATCACTTCCTTCCAAATCAAACCAACACTAAAACCAACAAGAGCAACCTCAAAAACAACACATCCAAGATACTACATCAAGAACCAGCCGAAATCTAGCTCAAAAACCTTCCAAACCAGTCTCATACGCACAACACCTCAAACATACTTCCAACTTCAAGTTTAATAAGTTTGCCTTAACAATTTAGGCTTGCTATAGCCTAAAAACGACTTAAACCAAGTAGAGGGGTGAAGAACATACCTTATAGCACACAAATACCCGATTTTCAGAGCTTACTTCGTCGCTATGCCTTCCTCAATCAGCCACAAAGAGAGAAAGAGGCGAACTATCGACTAGTTTGGGTTTCTAAAGCTTGAATCTACTCTTATTACACCTAAAGTATTTTTGGAGGTATTGAACTATACTCTTATTTCTTATGTTGGTGACTTTATAATTTTTGTGGATGATGATATTTTGATACATATCAAGTTATTAACTGTAATATCTAAGTTAAAGTGCAAGAGTAATTTGCTTCCTTTTGAAATTGAGTATGACATAGATGATTATGCATTCCAACTTGGTGGAAAGAGGCATGAAATTTATGAGAAGAGGCTTGCTAATGAGTTAAATGTTCTTTCTTCTCTTATTCAAGTGTCTAATGAGTTTTCATGTGATAAATTGCTAGAATATGAGTTTTGTTGTTTGATGGGAAGTCATTCCTCTAGTCATGTTGATTGTGAGCCTATAAAAGTATTTGCTACTAGTAAAGAGGATATGCATGATTATTGTGACGTTAGTGATCAAATACTCTTTCATGAACCTATCTATGACTCTTTCTGTGA
>AWOL01S0005185.1:2009-20196 GCA_000715115.1 Nicotiana otophora
AGGTTCTGATGCTTGTTATACATGTGGGCGTCCGGGGCATATGATGCGAGATTGCCCAAATAGAGATTCTGGGGGAATGGCACAACCAGCGAGTTCAGCAACATGATTATCTATGTCCGTGCATCCTTCAGGGCGCGAGTCTCAGTCTTCGGCTGGGAGAGGTCGAGGAAGAGGTAGAGGTTCCAGTTCAGGTGGTAATCAGAACTGTATCTATGCTTTAACGGGTCGACAGGACCAGGAGTCTTCACCAGACGTTGTGACAGGTATATTAACCATTTGCTCTCACGATGCTTATGCTTTGATAGACCCAGGATCTACTTTATCGTATATTACCCCATTTGCCGCGAGGAAGTTTGGTATAGTGCCTGAAATACTAAGTGATCCTTTTGCGGTATCTACACTGGTCGGAGAATCGATTATTGCTAGACGGGTTTACCGAGGTTGTACGGTGACAATTTGTAGTCGTCAGACCTCAGCTGACCTAGTTGAGCTAGAGATGATGGATCCAAACATGCCATCAAGTCCCAATATAAAACACAAACTTACTCGAGGACTTAAATCACATCAAACAACATAAAATCTGTGAATCACACCCCGATTCAAGTCTATTAAACCAATGAACATTCAACTTCTGAAACTAATGTCGAATCATATCTAACCTACTTTGAATGAGCTCATATTTTGCATGCATATCCCAAATAACAAAACAAACCTACACCAACTACCGTAATCACAATCCGAGCCCGATATCAATAAAGACAACCCTCGGTCAAACCTATCAATCTTCCAAACCTTCAACTTGTCAACTTTTGCCAAAAAGCAACAAATCAACCTACGGAACTTCAAGTCAACATTAGGACATATGACTAAACAAAATATTACCATACAAAGCTATCGAAACCATCAACATTCCGTTCCGAGTCATCTACATAAAAGTCAAACTTCAGTCAACTCTTCCAACTTTAGGACTAAGTGTCCCAATTAACTCGAAAATACACCTGAAACCAAACTAATAACCTCAATAAGTCACATAGCCACAATTGAACATAGTGGAGCAATAATTAGGGTAATGGGGCTAAAATATTCAAAACGATCGGCTGGGTCGTTATAGGAAGTATCCCGTATTTGTGAACTTCGTAGTTACTATTCAGTTATTGATCGTATTACGTATCTATATCTGCTCTCACAATTTTACTTCCTATGCTTCATGCATGTCTAGTTTCATTATAAATGATTTATTAGACCACTACTATGTGTCAATGTCGACCCCTCGTCACTACTTCTTTGAGGTTAGACTAGATACTTACTAGGTATGCGTTGATTTGCATACTCATGCCATACTTCTGCACTAATTGTGCATGTATTGAGAGAGGTACTTTTGGTGGTCATTTGGGAGTGTAGGTGGAGTTGCTGAGGAGACTTTGTAGTGAGCTACTATCTATGTACGATCTACAGCGCATAAAATCCTCGAGCTATCCATTCATTGTATTCTGTCGACTTCCAATTCCAGATAGTTATTGTAGTAGTATTATATTTTCTGGTAGATGCTCATGCACTTGTGACACCGGGTTTTGGAGATTTAAATTTTTGCTCTTAATTGTATTCCGCTATGATTTTCTGGTTTATATTTTAACCCTATTCGAACATTGAAAATAATAATATTTATATTATCTTTAAAACGAATGTTATCCACACCTTATTTCTTTAATTGTTTTGAATAGCATTTTGGATTAACTATCAATGTGATGATTTAGTTGTTGGCTTACCTAACGACGACAGTAGGCGTCATAACGGTATATAGTAGGATTTGGATTCTGACACAAAACATATATGTTATTCTCATGTACTTTGTACGTTTGTTAAATTTCTCAAACCACTGGTTTCCCTTGAATTCTCAAAGATAATTCATAACGAACCATATATGTTTTATGTACAACTATTTAATAGTAAGACAAGGGAGTCTTTTCATTTAGATGATGTTGGAGGTATTAATGAATATTATATTTACGGTTTTGACTTTGACTTTTAAGCGTTTGAAGAAAAAAATTTAACTAATAGTACACAAGTTTTTTTGTTGTAAATATATCAATTACATATAATAAGACATGGCAGAATTAATCAGATCGTCAAGGAATATTTGGTTACTCCGTAAAGATTGATTTTCTCTTATAAATTTAAGACATTATTCTCTTTTATTATTTTAAGACATTATCTATATTACATATTTTATTTTTGATTTAAGATTGTGCGAAACGTGGATAAACGTTTTTAGTATATATGAAAGAGGGCACTAGGAAAGTGAGGTGGCATATCTCTTAAGCCAAACATATAGTATTTATCTTTTTCTCCTTTTATTGGGTATTCATTATTTTTTATTTAAAATATTATTTGAAAAATTCTATCTTCATAACTCACACCTCTTTATCTTTGTAACCTATATTTTAATAATCTCAATAATTCTCATGCCTCTCATAGTCTAAACCCCCAATTGTTTAATGTGTAAGCTTATGACAATTTATGGTAGTGTTCCCTTAAATGGACCTATATCATATATCCAAGCTAACATGAAAGGTTAAGCAAAGCAAGTAGAGGTTTGGAAGGAGGCACGATCTGTCCAAAGCTCATCTGAACCAATAAGGCCGGGTAGCAATTCTTCTAAGGGAGAAGCTACGCTCCATTGTTTTTCGCTTCGATAAATTCAATACAGCCTTAGATGCTTGACATCTCTATTTCACTATCCGACCGGTCGTTTTGAGCATTTGTATTCAATTCGGAGGTTTGAGGTCATGAGTAGATTCATATGGTGTATTATGAGTGACGTCTATCGTTGGCTTTGGTTTTAGGGAATAATTTGTTAGAATGATTCTCAACTAGAAACTTTAAGTTGGATGAGTTTACCAAGCTTGAATTTTGTGTATTTGACCTTGGATCTGAGTTTTTATGGTTCCATTAGTTCCGGATGGTGATTTGGACTTGGACGTATGCCCGATTTTGCATTTGAATGTTTCTAGAAGGTTTTGGCTCTAATTGGTGAAGGTTTGCAACTTGAATGTTTAGAAGTTCACAAGTTTGACCGGGAGTTGACTTCAATTTTATCGGATTCGGATTGCTGCTCTAACAGTTGGAATATGTTTGTTATGCCATTTGGAACTGGTGTGAAACGTTCGGTCAAATTCCAGATTGGTTAGGTTTGGATCAGACACTTGGTTCGAAGTTTGAAGTTTATAAACTTAAAGAGATTGATCTTGATCGATGATTCATGATTTTCCTATTATTTTGTGTGATGGGAGGCCTCGCGTAGGTCTGTGTTATATTTTGGGATTTGTTGGTATGTTCAGATGGGGTCCCGAGGGGCTGGGACATGTTTCAAATTGATTTCGGACCATTTCAGAGGTGGCATGAGCTGCTGGTTTCTCTTATTGTTCTTTTGCTCCGGTTGAGCTTCGCGATCGCGAGAGAACATATGCGACAGTGATGGGTATTTTTTACTAGTGTTCGTTGTTCATCACATTGCCGAAGGAGCCATCACGTTTGCAGATAAGGGAATTTAGGCTGGATAGACTTGTTCTTCGCGTTCACATATGAGGTTCGTGATTGTCGTTTCAGCAAGGGAGTTGAGGGTTTAGGTTATCTCGTTCGCATGGGTAGAAGAGAATTTGCGAAGGTCTGGCAGTGTGGAGCTATGCGTTTACGGGTTAGGTATCACGTTCGAGATGTGTTTTCGATGGTAGTGCTATTTGTNTTCACGTTCGGGATGTGTTTTCGATGGTAGTGCTATTTGTTCTTCTGCGTGATCGCAGGGGCTATGCCGCGATCGTGATGAATATATCTGGGCACTGCGTATAAGTACTTTATTTCGAAGGTTTTGGTTATTTTATCCCATTCTGAGTTATAGAGCTCGGATTTAGGCGATTCTTGACGCGATCTTCATGCCTTGGAGTGGAGTATGTTTTTTGTTACACCCCATATCTTCGTATGTGAGAGTATTCGTAAGTTAATTGATGTAAGCTCAGAAATGAGATCATCTTTGAGAGTACATAAAGTAAGTTAATCATGTTACCTTGGATGTTACAAATATTTAAGATCATGAATAACAAGTACCAAAAGGGTTGGAAGCTTAGAAGCTAAACCAATTGAAGAAAATAAGTTACGTCGAAAGTCGACAAGTTTGGAATGTTATAACATGTACTTTGGGGTGAGACTTTGTTTCTTAATATGATAAGGAGATTATGTTATGAGTTATTTTATTCGTATGATGGTCATGTATTTCGTTTTAAAATCAAGCAAGTTGTGTAACAAAAGATGGCAAATATCATCACAAGTTACATTCATAATTGTGCTAAACATTAGGTACAATGTAGTGGAGATTTTCTCCCAATATACTTTGAATTACAGGGTAATACAAATATTGAATTGAAGATCTACGAGTCTAGTTTCTAACTCAGTAAACCTTACATCGATACGATATCGTAGTAGAGAGATACTTGCATTTTCGCGAGACTGGGCAGACTACGTAGGTGACTAGTAGGTGGGTCACTGAAGTGTTTTGAGCAATACATATCGTGTGTTATATGAGGTCTTTTTGGGACATATTAGCCAAATTGAAGTTCTTGTAATGTAGTTTCCAACACACTTAATCGTTCATTCATACGAAATACGGATAAAAAGATATAAGCGTTCGAAGATGGGCCAATGCTAGGGTGTCAAGCTAGCACCTCTTTGACTTTTCCAAAGTTGATATACATAAGTCTTAGGCCTTCTTTATCTTCATTTATTCCATAGAACACGACCAAGGAACATCCATAAACATATCCATAAGCTCTCTTCTAGGGTTTCAAAGAAGATTAACATCCCGGGTACGAAATCAAGAAGCGATAACATTAAAACAATCCGCACGACGTAAGCATCGCTATATCGCCTCTTTCTTTCTTTGTAGTTTGAGTTTTGGAAGGCACTTCATAGTTAAGAAAGTGTCAACGTTCTCTATTCAAAATTTAAATATCAAGGAAGGTTGATAGATTTGTTTCCTAATAGTTAGAACTCATGGGACGGTGATCGGAAGCAGTGAGTTTGATTAATTTTACTTTTAGTGGACTGTTTTGTTGTCCACTCGTGTTGTCCTATTGTGCTGCTGATTTATGGAGTTTGGAAGGATAAAAGGGCGTGGAGAAATGCGACATGTGGTAGGGTAGTAGTCTGGTCACTCATCATTACAATTTCAGGCTAATTAATAACTTGTTGATTGAGTGTGTTATGGTATATTTGAGGTTTTTGTTTTATTGAAGGTCCCGAATTGTAGTTGGGTAGTTTTTGAGTTGCTGATTTTATTGTGTTTCTATATCGCCTATAGTAGGCTTGAGGGAGCAGTAACATCAGGGGAAATGCTGCCCGTTTTATTTTAGAATTGAGTTATCGTTTGAGATACGTGATATACTAGCGCCATGTAGGTTGTACATGTAATTCTTTGTTATATGGTTGGCGNCGTTTTATTTTAGAATTGAGTTATCGTTTGAGATACGTGATATACTAGCGCCATGTAGGTTGTACATGTAATTGTTTGTTATATAGTTGGCGTGCTAGTTGTTGTAAGCTTGTTGTTGAGTTGTATTGACGACTTAAGGTATGTTAAGGCTTTCCCTTATTTCCTTTTGGAATGATCCATATGATACAAATGAAACGAGCAAACGCGTAACTTTCATAAATGACTCTATTCATAAAAGTCTAGGGGTGCCTATGTTCTTGAGTCCCTATGTGTCCTATTATTATATAGTTTGTTCATGGGTCTCAGAAAATACGTAAGTTGATAAAGTTTATCCGAAGGCATAATGATCTTATGACATTTCGAGAGATCTTATTGACTTACTTCATTATGCATTGCATTCATTTGTACATGTACATTGACCCATGACCAGATGCGTTCTATACGCGTATAATATATGTATATGGGATATGGGGAAAGGTTATGGCGTTATATATGCACCACCACCAGATCAGCTGGTGTACGTTGATGATTTTGCCCATAGAGGACGAGATGATATGATGGGATGCCCTCAGAGGCTTGATGATGTTATGTACACATATACCTATGAATGATATGACATTTATACGCATATGCATGACACCATAAATGTCATGATTCACAGAGCTATTCAGACTTACAGGTTGAGTTCTTTACTCCATGTTTCTTTCATGTCTTTTATATACTGCTTTCATGCCTTACATACTCGGCACTTTATTTGTACTGACATCCCTTTTGCCCGGGGACTTTGCATTTTATACCTGCAAGTCCTGATAGACAGCTTGACAGTCGTCCTTGAAGGCTATCAGCTCAACGGAAGGTGTTGGTACACTCCACTTGCTCCGGAGTTGCCTATTTGGTAAGTATGATTTGGACATGTATTGATTGGTATAGCGGGGTCGTGTCCCGACCTTTATAACGTTCATGTACTCTTAGAGGCTTGTAGACAGATGTCATGTGTATGGATACTTAAATGGCCTTGTCGGCCTTATAGGCCCGGTTGTCCCATGTATAAGTTTCTATATCATGTTGGGCAGTCCTATGTCTAGTATTCCCTTATGTTATATTCTAGTTATCGCATGACGACCCTTCTTTCCCATTTACCCTGATGGTGTGATAAGAAAGATACAATATGTTGATACTCGGTTGAGTAAGGCACCGGGTGCCCGTCGTGGCCCTCCGATTTGTGTCGTGACAAAATTGGTATCATAGCAGTTCTGTCCTAGGTAGTCTACAAGTCATGAGTAGAGTCTTCTTTATGGGTGTGTTGTGCGCCACACTTACAAACACGAGGCTACAAGGCATTTAGGATTGTCACCCTTTCTTCTTACTCTAGATCGTGTGGTAGAGCTCAGTTGTAAGAATTCAAACTCCTAAATTCGATTTTATTCAAAATACAACGTTACCTACACCCAGAACAAAAGTTGGTAAGAGATTGAGTGTGGTTGTGGAAGAGTTGAGCCAGAGGAACTCTATTTTGCATCATGTTTATGATGAGTAAATGTAAAGTCTTCAGCAGATCATGTGTGTACTAAGACGTGTAAGCTTCTTGATAAGGTGCCCTAAGGCATGAATTTCAATTCACCCATATGGGAAAAAGCAACAAGAGAATCAGAAGGTAGATACAAGTTTCAATAAGTAAAAGAAGCAAGGCGAAGAAGGGTACGATGTACCTAGTTAATGAAGATTATTAGTATTTACATTTTAGACAGAGAAATATAAGCATTTTAAGTTACCTTCAATAGTTACATATATACATAAAACTGGCCACACCCATCTCAGTTATGCCCTATGGGAGCTAACAGATATAGTTTAAGAGAAAAAAAGGGGATACCAGGATCTAACTAGGGTTAGGCTAACCCAAAATAGTGGATGGACTGTTATCATTAGCTAACATTTTCGAAGGATATCGCAAATGTGGTAATAGTTCTCCTTATGAGACACCCACACGGTCCACTCTAGATTAGTACAGTCGAATATGAATACTTGAAAGTTCAGAAGATAGGCACTGGAATCCTAGAAGGGATGAATATTTACCTTAGTATGACTCCTGCCCCAAGTAAGGAGAGATTGTTAGGCGACCCGAAGAGCAAGTGAGATGGTTCAAAGGGAGCTAAAAGCGAAATAATATTTTGTTGATGTTTTAAGAATAAAGTGATAGACAGAAATATTAATCGGAGAATAAGAAGAGGGTAAATGAAGAATTATGAGCCAAGTGAAGAAAAAGACAAGAGGTGACATGCCTTGACACAATAAAATTGTATAAGCCATAAAGTCATACCCTTACTTCGAGAATTGCGTTAGTGACTCCAACGTGATTACCTAAAGGAAAGGTTAGACCCCCTGAGTAATAGAAACTAGTATGAGCTAGTGAACAAGATAAACTGAACATGAAATAGAGACCAAATGATTTGATAATAGTCGGCATCGTGAGAATTTTAGAGATCGCATTCAAGCGATAATAGAATGGACAACAGAAGAATAACCTTTAAATGTCATTCAAGAAGATGTTTCCCTAAAGCAAGCACTATGAGAAGAGTTAAGCTTAAGGGACTAAGTGTGCCAGTTACACTAGGTGTCACCCTCGTGCATAAGAAATTCAGTTATCCTTGGTACAGAAAGGTTACCACAAGGCGAGTAAGAATCAGTAAAGATGTGAAAAGACGCCAAAGATGAAGAGATGGGGGAAGATGGTGTGATGTGGTATTAAGTCGGAGTTAAGTGGTTTAGGTAACTATGGAATGGTAAAGGAAGAAAGTGGTAAAAAGTTGAAAGGGATAAGGTTGCATTTATTCATACCCTACACATATGTTACGACTCTAAAACATTATGCAAGAACACCGGGGAGGGGCGGTAATGGTTCCAACACTAGATGTTATTGATAAATAAGTGCAAATGAACACTTGATATATAAGCCAGTGCGAGGGGTAAGTTAAAACAAAGGACATAACCCAAGAAATAATTACGCAGAATATAGATATGAGAATGGACTAATGAGTGGTTAATAGTTCATTCAGGAAGAGCCTAGTTATATCTAGACAATAGGTTACAGACAAATCATCAGATTGTGTAAGATAAACGTAGTGAACACAATATAGGGAATTCAGTCTCGCAGATACGACGTTGTGATTCTTGAGAAATGTTGAAATAGGAGTTGTAGTAGTTAAAGGTACCGTATAAGTGTTATGGAAATAAAAGAAAGTGCCACTAGGGAGATAGTCAAAATTTTCGTTAAGAACCGACCCTAAGAGCACAAGGGCGTGGAGGTAAGTAACTAAGGATAATTATATGTGAGTGAGAACATCAAACATTTCTTTGGGTATACGATGTAATTAGCTTGAAGCTTTACATGAGTCAGAGGATCTAAGGAAATAAGGGAGAAGGCTTCAACCTAAGCATAGTAACTTCAAGAAGAAATGATCTTGTAACAACAGTCTCACTACAATATTCTATGCAGTCCATAAGAAAGTGGCACATATCGTGACTAATGAACGGGGAGTCAAAAGTGATATTTGACAACATATGAGTTACAGAAGATTCCAGTATTCATGGGAAATAAGATATGCCATGTACTCATTAAACAAGTGGCAGAATGGTCAGGAAAAGCAATTGCTTACATTTAAAGGCAACTGAGAAGGCACGAAAGGAAATCTACGGTGCTAGCAAGTTAAAGGAAGGTTACGAGTTCTATAAATAGGTAGGTGTAAGTCACACGGTAAAGTATCATAGATTGACAAGGTTTTAGGTCGATAGGAGTAAGTTTATGAAAAGGTGAGTGAGAAGGTGACGCGAATATGTAAGTCCTCGAGATTAAACCTATCAAAACAATGGAGCTGATGGTTGCCGTAAGTAACAGAAAGCTTGGTACAACCTGAATGAACTCAGAGGAGTCTAAGACTAGGAGCAATTAGAAGAGATGAGATGTTGCCCTAGTAGTAGAATAAGGGTGTAATGGTGATGATAATAGGATGATGTTTAGGCCTTTGATTGAGACATGATTTAAAAATAAGGGATTTCATGAATTGCACGGGATTAGAATAACCCCATAAGATGAATCACATTGGGATGCTATGAAATACGGTTAATGAAGTATAGTATCGTCCCTAGGTGGATCAAGCAAATCATTTCAAATGTCCCCCGATGCAAGGTAAGCCCTAGTGACAATGTATTACGTAAGAGGTTTCAAGTTATCATGGGTAGATTATGGATCACTATTAAGGTGAATCAACAATGGATGGATAAAATTTACAAAATATGAGATGATATTAGGCCGTCATTCTTAATATGAACATTAATGAGGAAGACCTAAAGGTCTTAGATTTATACATATAAGATAAGTAGCGAGAGAGTAATATGGAGTTGGGTAGCAGACCTCAGTAATAATAAACCGAAGTAAGAGCTATGGTATAGTGTGACCTACATAGCTGTAGTAAACCCATAAGCGTAGATAACCGACGCTATAAAACTAGTTATATAAATAGTCGTAAGATTGACAAAGTATTGAGCAAAGAACATCAGTGTACCTGCAGATGCCCATAGGGACAATTTGTCAAAGTTCAATATATATTCATAAGGTGAGGCCTAGATATTGGCTAATAGCCTGAGAAAAAAGGAGACAATATTCGCATAGACACTTCCATGGTCAGAGTCGTACATGCTACATGATAGAAGGTACCAACAGTTACGAGATTGGAAGGATTCGGACAGCAAGTCGTGGTGTGAGAAAGAGGCCTAAAGAGGGAATAGCCTGGCCTTGGGATTTATTCACAAAACAATTGCATAGATGGCAAGGACAATATTAAAATATTCGTAATAGCTATGGCGTATTAGACTAACAGGTGCATCAATCAAAATTCAAGGACGAATGTTCCAAAGGGGGAATGATGTTACACCCCATATCTTCGTACGTGAGAGTATTTGTAAATCAATTGATGTAAGCTCAGAAATGCTATCATCTTTGAGAGTACATAAAATAGGTTAATCATGTTACATTGGAAGTTACAAATATTTAAGATCATGATTAACAAGTACCAAGAGTGTTAGAAAGATTTGAAGCTAAACCAATTGAAGAAAATAAGTTTCGTCGAAAGTCGACAAGTTTGGAATGTTATAACATGTACTTTGGTGTGAGACTAGGGTTATCAAAATGATAAGGAAGTTATGTTATGATTTATTTTATTCTTTTGAGTCGTGTATTACGTTTTAAAGTCAAGCGAGTTGTGGAACAAAAGTTGGCAAAGCCCATCACAAGTTACATTCATAAATGTGCTAAATATTAGGTCAAATGTAGCGGAGCTTTTCATGCAATATACTTGGGATTACGGTATTATATATATATAAATAAATATCTATGACTCTAGTTTTCTAACTCATTACACTATTTGTCGATACGACATCAAAGTAGAGAGATATTTTCAGTTTCGCGAGACTGTGCGGACTGCATAGGTGACAAGTAGGTGTGTCACTGAAGTGTTTTGTGGACTGTATTTCGTCTGTTATATGAGGTATTTTGGGACATATTATATACCAAATTGAAGGTCATTGAATTTAGTTTCCAACGCACTTAACCGTTCATTCATACGACATCTAGATAAAAACAATCGTCGGAAGATGGGCCAGTGCTAGGGTGCCAAGCTAGCACCTTTTTGACAATTCCAAAGTTGATATACATAGGTCTTCGGCCGTCTTTATCTGCATTTATCAATAGAACACGACCAGATAACATCCATAATCATATCCATGAGCTCTCTTCTAGAAATTCAAAGACGATTAACATCCCGGGTACGAATCAAGAAGCGATAACATTAGAACGATCCCTACGACATAAGTATCGCTATATCGCCTCTATGTTTCTTTGCAATTTGAGTTTTGGAAGGTAATTCATAGTTATGAAAACGTCTAATTTCTGTATTTATGCTTTAAATATCAAGGAAGGTTGATACATTTGTTTCCTAATAGTTAGAACTCACGGGACGGTGATCGGAAGCCGTGAGTTCGAGTTATTTTACCTTTAGTGGATTGTTTTGTAGTCCACTCGTGTTGGCCTATTGTGCTACTGATTTATGGAGTTTGGAAGGATAAAAGGGTGTTGAGAAATTCCACATGTGTTAGGGTAGTAGGCTAGTCACTCGTCGTTGCAATTTCAGGCTAATTGATAACTTGTTGATTGGGTGTGTTATGGTATATTTAAGGTTTTTGTTGTATTGAAGGTCCCACATTGTATTTGGGTTGTTTTGAGTTGTTTATTGTATTGTGTTTGTATCTCATCTATAGAAGGATTGAGGGAGCAGTAAGGCACCGAGTGCCCGTCGTGGCCCTCTGATTTGGGTCGTGACATTTGTTTTACTCATATTTTATTATATTACATGATTCCATCTTTGATGTTTGCATTTACTTGATGAATTTGAAAGGGAAATTGGATGGTTTTTCTCATAACTTTTCTAAAGTGAATATTTGGGATTTGGACACTGACTCGGAGTCGGATTTCAGTAAAATTAGTGTGGTTGGACTCGTATTCAAATGGGTTGCCGGAATTAGTACGGGTATTTGATTAGAGATTCGAGCTTTAATGTTTGGGTTTGTTTCCTATGACATTATTAGATGTTTTTGGATAGGTTCGAGCCGTTCGGAGGTCAATTATTTTGGGATGGTGCTTCACGAATATTAGTTTGCCTCACTTGAGGTAAGTATCTTACCTCAACTTGGTTGAGACGCTAGTCGCTAGAGTTATTTGTGATATCTACGTGCTACGGGTGGCGCACATGTGCGGGGTTGAGCCCATGTGCATGCATTGGGGTATTTATTCATGCTTGAGGTAGTGCTCAGGCTATGACATATCTTGAATTTATTACTAAGCATTATGTTGTGATGTTTCTTATACTTGTACCCTGTTATGAGCTATTTTGAGTCATGTTTGAGGTTACATAGAGGTTTATCTCCTGATTGAACCTGATAATTGATACTTTCATGATGTAATTGTCTGATTTTAGCTATAATAGTACTCGTTTCACATGTATACACCTTAGCATGTCACTTACAATAGTCCCAGAGTATGAATTTGATGCCCATTGATCATGTACATGTATTCTTCTATATCTGCTTTCCGTGTGATATGATTTGACTGGCAACCCGTGAATATGCCGGGCAAATTATGATATTGAGCATGTGAGCTCGTCGGACCGATTGTGATATTGAGCATGTGACCACATTGGGCAGATTGTGATATTGAGCTTGTGACCACGTCGGACAGATTATGATATTGGCACGTGAGTTTTTTGTGCAATACGTGAGTTGTTTGTTCAGTTGATATTATTAGCACGTGATGGATTCGAATATTATTGTCATAGGCATGATAGCTATCCGTGCGGCTGATATTATTAGAACGTGAGTTGTCCATGTAGTGTATGGATATGGATCGTCCCCCCTAGGGTTACGCTCTCATGTTCCTTCTAGATGGTGTACATATGGATCGTGAGAAACTGACAGGTTTCTGGTTTATGCGTGCCTTGGGAAGTTTGATCAGTGGTTTGGTTAGATTATTGAGATTCTGATGTGGGCCTTAGAGTTGTGATATGATTTCTATTTATATCGGATTGGGCGTTTCAACAGATTTATGTTAGGTTATTGCATTTCTTCTTTACTTATAATTTCCTTGGTTGGTTACTTGATTTAATTGCATATCATCATTATATATGTTAAGAAAATTGAGTGCACAAGGTGGTTTAATCTATGATTTCAAAATTTGATAATATTATTGTTATGAACTCGTTGCAATTATGAACTACACATTTGATTAGCGAGTATCATTTATAAATCCTACTTATGTTACCTCATTGAGGTTAGTTGTGATACTTGGTGAGTACATGGGGTTAGTAGTACTCATATTACATTTCTACACCTTAGGTGTAGATCATGGAGATGAGATGTTGTGGATGACGGGATCTGGTATGAAGGTGTACTTGCTTTACTTGATATAGCTACCACTTGTCCTTGGCAGTTTTAGATTTGTAATCTATTCATATATATTTCAAACATATGTTATATTTATTTTCATACCAGCTTTATAAATCATAGTGTTAGATGCTCACGAGTTGTACTACCACTCCTTGGATTATTGTATGGGAATTCAGTTATGTCATTTATTGATTTCTTATTATTTTCATTAGAACTGTGTTGACTATTGTTTGGCTTACCTAGTGGGTTGGGTTAGGTACCATCACGACTCGGTGGATTTAGGTCGTGATATATTGGTATCAGAGCTCTAGGTTCATATGTTCTACGAGTCATGAGCAAGTGTCTAGTAGAGTCTTGCGAATCGGTATGATAACATTCATACCTATCTTTGAGAGACTACAGGGAATCTAGGAAACTTCACATCTTTCTTTCCTTATCGTGCGGCATTGATTCAGTATGAAGTGTATCCCTTTGAATTCCTTCCATCCACTCATATGTGTGTCGATGACTTATGATTTCATGAATGTGGTGCGAGATGTGTTCTTTGCGTTGAATTGATTGGGCCAGTCGATAGTTTCATATTGTGTGAGTATATTCTTTTGGACTTATATGTCTGGTAGTGTCCCTAGGAGTGGGATTGATATCTTAGAGAGTAGTTGAGTAGCAATATGATGATTATTATGTGATTGTGGGGTGTGCTTAGATGGTTGGGATATGATAAGAAGAATGTTACTTCGGATGCGAAAAGACTATGAATGCTTGATTTCTATCTTGATGTGTGGTACGGTCTCGAGATATGGGCATGTTCAGGGGTCTTTCATGTTTTGCATTTGTGGAATGAAGTGGATTGTTATGTCTTGTTGATGAGTTCAAATTCGGGAGGATTTAGTGACTGTATAGTGGTTGTGGCCATGAAAGGGCATAGAGAGATGTCAGTTTGAGGTAAAGCGGGTGGATTATCTTCTGTGGGATGTTCTGAGTTGTGTGATCCTTATGATGTTATGAGGAGACATTCCTTCTTATCAGTAGATTAGAGTTGTAATTTGATTTTATATCGCTTGGGGAAGTTTGCATGGCTATCGCGAGGATGGACATGCGCTTAACAGATGATTTGAGCTATTTTTATTGATAAAGCTACATGAGCGTATGAAGGACTTAGTTGAATTATAATGAGATATTATGGCAGTTACGGAGGGTATTGTGGGTTATCGACTGTTAAGTTCTGTGGCTTCGAGCCAAGTGGGGGAGTCTGTTGTCGATGATTAGATTGCATTGTCATGTGTTATGTTAGTTTTGGTCCGAGGCATACTTATGGATCGGTTATGACTTGAAGAGGTTAATTTCAAGGATGACTCGAATGAGGAAATTTATGGATGCATGATATGCTATACTTTGTGGGCATATTGGAAATCTTGGAATGATTCGGGTTTGTTATTCGCGGTGGATGTAGTATGCACAGAGAAGGGATTTACACGCTTTCGTAAGATGGGATTGCTTCATAAGGTATTTGGGTGCTGATTGAGCGCAAGTCATTCGGCCTGTATTAGCAGTGCATTTGAGATTACAGCAGAGTGGATGACTTTAAAAAGAGTTCTGATCAGTTTAAGATTTATGTATCATTAATGATTCTACATTTCAGCACTTCAGAGGTTAAAGAAACAACTTCAGATTCACAAAAGGTCTCTCTGGTGTTGGCATTTTTGTTGTGGTATTATTGGATTCTTAAGAGGGAATACTGTGTCTTATGGGTTTTAGGTTGACATGGATTCATGATACGATCTCTTGTGATGAGCTTTGGTTAAGGATTGTAGTGTACTAGCAACAAGAAGTGTTAACTTGAAGGAAAGTCGAGGATAATTAAAAGAATGGGGTCAGCTTGGTAGTGATTCGGGTTGGCATGGTAATAGATTTCATCGGTTCTGATGGCTTTGTTTTATACTAATGGGTTTCGAAGAGCTCCCAATGATTTCAACCATGGCTTGGGGCAGATATATTCGATAGCAATGAGGAATATGTTGGGTGTTGTGATTGCTTCTTAGATAGGGGTTAAGTTGAAGGTTTCTGACTGGCAGAATATATGTCCGGCTTGTAATTCCGGGATGATATTAGGGTCCTCGTATTTTTCTTATGATTGCATGATCGATGTGGTGTGATGTGTGGGATTAAGGTTTGCATGTACGAGGTTTTGGTTCAGCTTTGAATTGAATTTCAGGAGTCCTAGACTGCATTGATGGTTTCAAACATTTAGAAGGATGCTGGCACTGTATGTATCACCTGATAATGGTTCATATTTCAGAAGGCGCATTGTGTTTGACTTACAGATGCTTGACTGGTATTACAGTAATCGCCTGGCTGTTGGTTGACTATTGCTGTTCAGATTTTGCTATGTGGCACGGAAGAATTATGGAAATATTTATTATGAGGTGATTGTTTATGAGGGATGTATCGTTCATTTGAGTGGTGGAGTTGGGATAGGACGTGGATATTTATGTATTCTAGGGATTTAAAGAGTATGAGGGTTCTCAAAGGCAGATTATTCGTTGGTTGTAGACGGTGACGGTAGGTTGAGAGGTTGACAGTTGAGTGAATGTGTTATGGATAGGTTAATGTAGAGTTTTCGGAGGTTCTCAACCTATTTCGTGCGTATCGGAATTGATTTTGCGGCCATTGGTAGGTCTAATGAGAACGTGCATTCTACATTGGGTTGGCTTTGTTTACTCAACACAGTTAATATTGAGGGAGTGTCATATGTTAGAGTTGATATTATTCTTTTTAAGATATTTTCCACGTATTACTCTCCTATGCTACAATGATTTGTTAGACTGTTGACTATTTACACACGTGATGTGGTTCTATTTGGGCCTTGTGGCAGAATTCGAGCGAGATGACCCTTGGTGTTGAATGGTTGATTGTGCCTTGGTTATGGTCTTCCTGCTTGTGGTATATTGATAAGTGTGGTTTTGGACCAATTTAGTACCTTCATGCTTTAGTTTTAGTCCGAAAATGTTGATTTATGTTTCAAAAACTAATGAAAGTGTTCAAATTGTAGGAATATTGGAGATTTTGACTCTAATGAAGAAATTCTACTCAAAAAGGAGTGTTCTGGCTCACAAGGCAAGAAGGACCGCAGCATACCAGAAGTGCAGTCCACAGAAGTATTTCTACGGCCATAGAAGAAAGTGCTCAACGCAAAATTATCTCTGCGGCCGCAGATCTTATGTAGAAGCCCAGAAGTGATTGAAGAGAAGTGCGGACCGCACACAATTTATGCGTCTGCAGAACATGGTCGCACCGACAAGAATCAAAAAGTTCAGAGAATGTGCAAAATGACCAAGACTGAAGCCTTGCCAGAAGTGCAGACCGCACATGATTTGTGCGACTGTAGAAGCTGAAGTGTAGCCGCAAATCAAATTGTGCGGCAGCAGAATCTCTCGACCTACAAAATCAAGCAATGTGCGGACCGCACATGGAATTTTGCGGCCGAAGAACCTCCCGAAGGGCTTTTTCATCAGCGAATTTTGGGCCACTATAAATAGACGGAAATCACTTTTTAGGTCAAGTTTAGAAGTTTTCTTAGCTGTACCAGTTATAGTTTACCATTTTGGGTAATTCTTGATCATTGTGGGACAAAAGCATCATAGTTTATAATTTTAATTTTATATTATTGCTTTAATTAGTGTTTCTTCTTTGTTATCTTCATTTTCTACTATGAGAAGCTAGATACTTACTAGGTTTGTGACCGAACCCTAGTGTGTAAACCTTATGGGTATCTAATTTAATGCTTGTTTATAATTGGGTGTTTGCTATTTTGCCTTGTTAATACTTTAATATTTGAATTAATGATTGCAAACATTGATTCATGCCTTTTTGACTTGGTCTTTACTAGAAAAAGAGGGACCTAGTCCAGGAAAACTTGGCTAACAAGAAATTGGGCTAGTTAAGTATTTGAATAGCCTAAATAAAGGGTTTGAACTAGAGATAGGGAAAACCCAACATGGGATCAAATCAACTATTTAGCTTGATACTCATTTGGGCTTAAAAAATCCAAATCGAGCAAAATCACTCTACGGCTGAGAGGTTTTGAGTGGGTAACTTAGAGTTGAGAGCTATAATACACCCCAATTACTAAAACAAGTGTTAACATAATAAACCCATTAGGAGAACACCTAGGCAAAGGTTACATCCCTAGGCCTTTTTGCCTGTTTGAAAACAACGAAAAACAATTAGTCAATGTCTAATTTGTTTTCTCTAGTTGATCATTGATTGTGTATTTTATAAAAGAAATTAGAAAAACCAGCTTGATTGGAAGTGTATTTAAGTTATTTCATCTTCACGCATCAAGTATACTCTAACACCCATTTTTAGCTCCCTGAGAAAATCGACCCCGACTCATAGTTGTGTACTATTCTTCCAATGCTGTCTTCTACTCATTGTTGAGTGTGGATTGGGAGTGGATCAATTTTTGGTGCCATTGCCGGGGAACTTAAATGATGTTAGCTATATATTTGAGTGTATTTTTGGCATATCTTCTTTCCCTTCCGTGTTACGAACGCGTTTAAGAAATCTTACGTACAATCATGGCAAACAATGAGCTCGAAAATATGCCTTTAGGGGACTTGGACGGTGAGGAGGAACAACTCGATGAGGTACGTCAAGTGCCAGAACAAAGAGGCCGGGGACCACAAGACAACATGGTCGTTCCATCCCCGCCTCCAC